>CAUZXS010001941.1:0-185000 GCA_963585895.1 Sepioteuthis lessoniana
GATCCGATAGTATGTAGAACAAATTTTTGTAAAGCAATGCTGATTGAATGATTGAACGGTTATGACGTAAAAAAAAATTTTTATATTTATATATTCTCTCCTCCACTGATTTTTATATTTTATTGAACATCCATCATTGTTCTATCAACACTTGGTATCACTATTCTAAAGTTCTGATGAAATTTTTTTCAAACCAAAATGTTTAATGTTGATTTTACTTTGCAATAAATTCTTTACTTTTAATTATTTCGTTTTCTTTTTCAATTTTTCTATCTCTCTCTCTCACACACACAATAAGGGTTTGACTAATATATGGATAATAGAAATTATCATTGCAAACCAAGGAAGTACTCTTATTAGTATTAGTTGTCTTCCTTGGAAAACTAATCTGTGAGAGTGAATTCTGATGTCCTTGCTATTAAGTTGCAGATTAAATTCGATATTGTTTTTTTTTTTCTCTAAGGAATTTTACTGTGATAATTTACATAGGTTATAGAAAAGACCTCACTGTACAAAATTAGCTAATGATTTTTTTCCCTATCAAGTATTCTGGGCTGCCATGCAAAGTAATTCCCATTCAATGCATCTCTCAGGATGACATTACACATCTCCTTTTTTATAACTGATTAGATTATCTTGGTAATAGACAAAAACTTTGATAGTGTCTCTTAGTATAATGGAGGATTAGTTAGTGATGTCCTTCTCCTCTTCAAGTAATAACATGCCATAGGTTTTTCACACACACGACAATAACAATATCAACAAGAAAAATTAATAAAATCATTCCACTGACAACTTTCACGATTTCATGATCGTTAGTTGATTCATTTAACTGATGATGAAAAAATTGTGAAATTTATAGTCTTAAGTTGGGTCGTTTTTCTTGTTTTAATTTTGTTATTAACTTTATAATATTTTTATATTGAACATTTCATTGCTACTGTTGGCCATAAAGTAAAAATAAGTACCCACCTTACATTTTCATGCAATTTTATTGATATTTTATCTTTAAAAAATATTAAGGGGTGTATTAACTTATGGTTGATACTGTATAACTTTATATACGATTCTCTTTATATAAGGGTAATGATATCGTCTGGATTTTGTTCAATGTTAGTTTGGTCAGTATTGTTTGTTTTTTCATCACAAACCCATCATATTTAGCATTGATCTACAAACCAATCACATTTTGTTCTGTTTTTTCAAATGAAAACCTAATCTTTATATGAAAGATAAAGTCAAAAATTAAAATATAGATATAAAATAATCACCAAGATTATTATGTTAGTTAAGGAAAGACATAACATGAAGAATAATGATTAATTTGTAATCTCCAAATGTTCAATTAATTTTGGTCAAAATTTGATATTTACTAGAAACTCCAGATTAAAATGGCAATTTGATTATTTAATTAAACAGAAATAAACACCTTTTAGATATCTAAAGTAGAAATCTGAAATGATTAACTTAAATACACAAGGCACAAATTGAATTAGAAAAGAAAAAAATGCGTGAACTATAATGGTATTTCAAATAAATATGGTATACCTGTCTTAAAAAAAACAAAAAACAAAACACGTTAGTGATCAGCTGATTTGATTTATTTTAATAGCATGTCGACCCATTGAGGGTTGTGTTATGCCTAGCAGTTAGGGAATTGCATTCATTGTATTTTTATATTTACATTTTTTGTATAGTTGTTTGTTTTTTGCACACAGTTATATCAAATGTTCCTAAGCACTTAACGGAGAAAGGATGTAGTCTGGAAGACCTGCCAGCAGCGATGGATGATAGGGACAAATGGCAAGAGAGAGTCAGAGAAATCCGTGCAAGCTGTGCAACATGATGATGATGTATGGTTTCAAGTATTCCTATCTAATACTAATAATTATATGGTTTCAAGTAATTATCTAATAAGTCATGTGTTTACGCTCAGTAATATGCTTTCAAGTAACTAACAATAATCTTTTAGTAAACAATTATAGCTTCAAGTAACTATTCTTAATACAAATAACTCGGTTATATGGAATCAAGTATTGCTATTGAATAGAAATAATTTTCAGACATATCTATTTGAATCATAGATGGAACCCTAACAGCTACTAACGCTCTGGATCAGAGTGGGTCTGGGAATAATGGCAGTGAAGGAGTACTCGATACCCACCAGAGTTTCAGAATTGGAGTATCATCATCATCATCAAATGCAGTTTAATTTCATACCAAGGACAGCCCTCTTTCTGCTGGGGAAGGGGTTATCTTACTCTTCTGCTGGAGTTACAGTCTGACTCCACTGACAAGGCACGACTGTGATTGTATTGATAATTTTCCCTTTTATATGTTTAATGGTTTTGACTGTAAATAACAATTTCTAACTTTTTTAAAAAAATTTTTTTATTTTTATTAAAATGTTTTAGTGAAATAAATATGATATATGCAGGATGTTTATAAAAGAAAATGACAGTTTTAAAATTTGTTTAAAAATGAAAAGCTGTTTTAGATATTAATACCATTTTGAAGAAAAAGTATTTATCGCTGCCATTTTGAATTGACTTGTTGTTGAAAAAATGGTACTTGATGCCTCCTTGCTTAACACTCACCATTATAAGGTAAGGATCAAGAGTAAAGTGGAGTAATCCAGGAATGGAGTAACACCCTCCCCTACACCTCAGTGTAGTAGCTATTGAAAAGGAGCCTTCTGGTCACCCTCGACTATGGTCGCCAACTTTACTTACTTACATAAACCTCAACATCTAATATTTCTCAATAGAAATCCTAACACGTCATTTTGTCCTGATCACAGAGCCTTTGCAAGAGTTGCAGTTTTGAAAAATCTATTGAAAACTGATTCTTTATAAACAGTTTTGTGTAATTTATGATGCTTCACCCGCTTTCCTGACGTCTCAGTTGTAGATTTCTTTGAGCTACAGATATAAGAAGTCCAAATTGACTTTTCTGATACTAATAGTATTCTAGGATTTTTATGATTAAACAAAGATCCTTTTTGTTTTAAATTTTTTTGTATTAATCATGAATCGATGGTCTAGTTGACAGGAGTTTCTTAAATTGTGTTCTAAAACTAATTGTTTGCTTAATTCAAGTTCACAAAATGCCTTCTCAACAACTATAGTTTTTTACAGCCCAGACTAATAATCTGCCCAGTTTGCAGGTCATAGTATGTTCTGTGTCCCTGACAGAAAGGGTAAGACCCCCTCCCCTTAAATGGGGGCGTTCTGGATATGACACTAAACTGTAACTGGCAGTGAGATCTGGAGAGTGTGGAGAAACCTCCTTTGTTGCCATTACTTCCAGGTCCACTCTGACCTTGAGTGGTAGTACCTGTTAGGATCCTATCTATGGCTCAAATAGATCTGTTTGCAAATTATTTATATTAGATAGAAAAACTTGAAACTATATAAGCATGTCTAAAAAACTTAATCCATGCAAAAAATGTTAATATAAACATACAATGTGCAAAATTTCCTAATTTCTCGGCATAAAGTAACCCCAGATAGGTTGACATGCCATTAAAATCAATCAAACTGTCAATGAAACAGTTTGTTCTGCTGCATGTCTTAATAATAAACTTTTTCTCTCCAAGACTTTTGTGAGTGTCAGTATCTTAGTATTTTTCTTTTTTTTTTTTTTTTTTTTTTTTTTTTTTCAAAAGATAGATTTTTGAAACTGCCTAAACACCCCATATTTTGGTGTATATATATATATATATATATATATATAGTCTATATTGTCTTCATACTTCTGTATCCACAAATATGAACATGGTATTTGTGGCATAAATTATTGTCATAGGAAGTGGACTCAAATCCTGACCAAGTTTGTTTGTATTTCACATAGTACTAATACTCTTGCAAAAGCATGAATCCAGCTATGAGTAGAATAGTAGGGTAGACTCGGCTCTTTAACCATGGTATAGCAATTGGTCTAAAAGAAAGAAAACTTCTTAATTCAAACCAGTTGTAGACTTAGAGAGGGATGGCTGCTGCCAGGCTATTTTTGCCCAAGACATTCGAGTAGCACCCTCACAGCCAAACCTGGTTATGGGATATGTCTTATACGTAAGAAAACGTTTTAATGTTTTCAACCGACAAATTCTAAGAGACTCTTTGTGCATTTTATATATATATAATTTTTTTCCTCCACTTTCTTTTACAAATATTAAACTGACAGTTTAATATTACCCTTGTGGAAGTCATTAAAAGGATGCGGTAAATCTCTGCTCTGCAAAGTTACATACTAATACACACACACACACATGTGGATTATTTATCTGAACTGAAGTTGTAGTATTATTATTGCTCAAGTTAGACAAACTATATTTCTTATATTTTTAGCTCTTTTTTCCTCTCCTCTTCCTCAAATGTAGATTGGTTTGTCGTTCACTCTGTATGACTGGCTACTTCTTAGCTTGATAGGAACACGACGGTTGTCTGGATCAATGTCAATTTTTATGCTTATAAGATTTTCCAAGCCAGACTGGAGAGAGCAGGGTTGGTAAAAGAATGTTTGCTAAGTTTTTTATGGGGAAGGCATTGATGGTTGTATATAGAACTGAGCATAGGCTCTTTACTCAGTTGGATACAAAAAATAAAAAAAAAAAACCCCAAAATATATATATCTCAAACTTTGGTATATAATGATAATAGATGAACAGAGTGATGGAATTAAGTAATTTATTTTTAAATAAGCATTGAAAGTCAATAAAAAAAATTTTTTTTTTTTTCCCTTAATTTAAAAAAATTTTTTATTTCATTCTTTCCTAAAAGCTAATGTTTATAATTTTTAAGTATGGAAGACTAATACATTTTCTTTTTCTGACTCTAACTCAATTTGTGATGTCAAATTTTAACAGTAAAGAAAATACAATTTCATTTAATTTTTTATTTAAAAAATATTTTTCTTATTTTTATTCATTGAAATTTTCTGTTCTTTAACATTCTGGAAATTGCATTTGGTAGAGACCCCCCCCCAAAAAAAATTGCAAATGATTAACATAATTTTTGATGACAATAATCTACCTCTGAGAGGTGATAAGGGACTTATTTAATTCTACCTATGTAAAATTAAATTCAGCATTATCTCAAAATATCAGTTGTCAACTTTTGTATTTAATTTTGGCAGTCTTTAAGAACTGCTGGTTTACAAACCTTTTTAATTTCCTGCTGCGAGTGTTGGGCCATTTCCCAGGGCATTGGGCCCATTTATTACTGGTTGCCTTCAAACGTGCTTTCAGTTTACAGACAGAAGGTGAAGGTTACTTCTCCAAGGTTAAGTGCAACTGTTTTTTCTTCCCTTGCAGACATTTTTCTCTTGAATTACTGCAGATGTTGCTGCTACAGCAACAGCATCTCCTCAGGGTCTGTATCACTTCTTCTTTAGGGCAACTGCACTTGATTTTTAATTGTATATTATGACTGTTGTCATGGTAACAGATTCTTTCCTGTCTCCCACTCTCTCTCTCTCTCTCATCTAGGAACCTGATTCCTTGAGAGGAGTTTTGACTTGCCAACTTTCTCCCTTAACATTCACTGTTTTCTTGTATGTAAACTTTGTACGTGCTGTCACTACATATAGGACCTTAAAAAATATTTAGTAATCTTCATATTAAAGATGGTTGATACTCAATTGTTGATTCAAATATAGTGATAATTTATATATTGTTTAATTTGATAGTTGAATGTTTATTATTATCTAATACATTAAATATATTATTACAAATAATTTTTTATTTTTAAATAACATGTAGTATTGTTTGAATTATTCAGTTACAAGTAGGAATGAAGGTTGCTTCATTTATGTCTGAAAATATAAAGTTTTTTAAAGTTAACAGCCAGAGCCATGTAAATTATCCCCTCTTCCTCCTATCAGTTGTGAGAAACAGAAATTGAAGGAAAAAATTTACCAACCAATTTTTCAAATAAAGTTTTTTAAAGTTAACATTCTGGGGCATATAAAGTTGATTGTTTCCTTCCCCAGAAATGGATGAGAATCTTCAAATGGAAAATTTACCAACCAATTTTCAAATAAAAATAAACCAGATTAATAATTACTTGTATAAATTTCTAAGTGTTGTTCTTTAATTTTAATTAAGAACCTTAAATTTTTTTGTTTAACATGCTGTTTTTGATCATGTGATTTATGTTTAGCTTATATATTTACCCAACCCCTTCCATCTTTGGCAGGATGCAACACAAGGTCAATTTTTAAGTGGAGTACAATTGGATTAATTTCAGAGTTTTCTTTCTCCTAGATTAGTTACTTTACAAAGGCTGAATTTCTGGGCTTAAACTAGTTATATTGTTAAATAGTTACTTAGATGATACGGTATGAATATATCCAAACTTCTATTAAGAGTGCCAAATAAATTAGTGGGGAAGAGAGGAATATATAATGGATCGTTCAAAAAGTTCTAAGCTTCACCTAGAGAAAAGAACCATTGCTGAACGTTTTTGTTGAAACACTGTACTACTATTTCTTATAAAACTAGAAAAACCAATTCAAATTTTGGAGGTGTCCTTGTGGTGTAATGGTTAAAGTGATGGACTGCAGAATCGTAGTGTGTTTGAACTCCAGTCGCGCTATTACGTTCACTTTTGGACAGACACCCTTAGGAAAAGTATGAACCCTGTTATCCTCCCATCTATGGGTTAAATAGTACCACTACTGTTCTTCTAGGAGGATGGCTTTGGCATTAAATAACCTACAAAGATTTATATGCCATTAAACAAAGAAACCAAAGCAAACCAATTTAAATTTCTGTCTTCATTCCTGTGTAGGTGACTGAGAATTGTGCAACAAATCTAAAATTTAGGTGAGGCTTAGAACTTTTTGAATAATCCTAGTAAGTGTGGGAAGAAAAATATTTGGGTGGAGTTGAAAGAATCAATTATATATTATAAAAAAAATATTTTGAGTATATTTATTAAAACTATTGTTATGATTAACCATTGTTGCTAGTTTTTAATTGCAAATAATAAGAATTTTGAAATATCTAGATCAGGGCTTCTTAAAAGGAGAAATAAAATTTTGTCAGTTTATAGAGGTTGACTGGGAGTGAATTTACTAGTTTGAAATTATAAATCCCTCCATAATAGAACAAAACTAGGTGCCAGATATCGTACACCTAGCGGAATGCCTGATTTGATGTGATGTGTCATTCTCACACAACCTGTTCAAAACATATGGGTCATTTAAATAGATCAATGATTTGAAAAGATACAGACTTTTTTTTAGCATTAAGTATCTAGGAAGAAAACATGATGGAATCTGGGGTTAGCCATGTGGATTATTTATTAAGCAATTTGAATATAGAAAATAGTGATTTGTTGCTGACACTCACAAACCTGCAACCTGATGTTTGTGATCTATTTAGTGCACTCTAAAAGCATCCTTGCCACTAAAAAATAAGTCAAGAGTCTGAATTTAGCCATGTGCATTATTTACCAAACAAAGAAGTGCTTTGAAGATAAAACATGGTGATTTGTTACTGAAAACTTTCAAAGCTGCAATCTAATAATCTTGATTTCCTTAGTGCACACTAAAACCATCCTTGCCACTAAAAAATAAGTCAAGAATTAAAATTGTTTGCATTTATAGTTTACTGATTCTTTTCACATGTTGATTATATTAAACATTGATAAATCAATTATGTTGTATAATTTAATATTCAATTAATTTATTTGAGAGTGAATGGAAATTAAATTTTCTAACAAGAGATGCATCAAGTAAAATGTTTGACAACCTGTCTAGGGTTATTTTATACCTAGAGATTAGGGAATCGTGTTTATTGTATGTTCATTTTTTATTTTATTTTATTTTATTTTATTTATTTATTTATTTTTTTTGGCACAATTTTATTGAATAGAAATCTAACAAGTACTACCACACTGGGTCAGAGTAGACCTGGGAGTAATGGCAATGAAAGAGATATTCAACACTCTCTTGAGCTCAATAACTGGAGCCTCACCATCATTTGTGTCATAACCAGAATGTTCTTTTGAGTTGAGGGTTCTTACCCCCTTGCAGATTGCCCAGTCAGCTAGGGGGGGTACTGTAGAATACACTGACTGCATCTCTGTAGCGGGGTAAGACCCCCTCCCCTAACAAGTGTCCTGGATATGACATTAAACAGTCTGATGGTGAGGCTCCAGTAATGCTGGAGCTTTGGGGAATGTGGAGTACCAATTCATTGCCATTGCTCCCAGGTCCACTCTGGCCCAGAGTGGTAGCACCTGATAGGTTCCTATCTATGGGCCAAATAGAACTAAACAGTGTATTTATGCTAAACTGAATTGTTTGAAATAGAACTATTTGGAGATTTAAACTGCATACTTATACTAAACTGAATTGTTTGAAATAAAACTGTTTTTGTATGCTAAACTGAATTGTTTGAAATAGGACTGTTTTTAACATTGAACCTGTGTACTTATACTAAACTGAATTGTTTGAAATAGAACTGTTTTGACATTTAACTGTGTGTAAACAAAAAAAAACTATACTTATACTAAATTGAATTGTTTGAAACTTTTATCAAAATGACTTAATTCAATGTTAAATGACTTGAAAAGGGTTGATATGTTGTAAAACAAAACAACAACCAACCAACTCTCTGCAGAAGAGGGTCAGTGTATTCTAAGCCATTTGGGTCATAGAATTTTGAGGCGGTTAACTTTGGCTGATACTGTCTATTGAAAAGACTGATAGTGAATTATGTTTTGAATGAGTCTATAAATTACAATACTGCTTTACCCTCTTTTTCATTACCCCCCTTTACCTATGCAGAATTTTAGTCATTTAAAAAAAATTATAATCATATGTTACCTGGAGAGATTAATGGTTGTGTTAATCTGTTTTAATCTTATAAACATAGAAAAATCCTACAAAGTGTAAAAATGTGAATATCTCGCATATTCATTTATGATTTTTTTTTTTTTTTTTTTTTTTTTAATCAGATTTCCCGGGAGTTGTCATAGATGTTTCTTTTTTCTTCTGAAGAAAATTATTATTTTTTTTTTTTTTTTAGTCAACCTTTAAAATTGTTGTTTTAAATTAATCTTTTTAATAAAAGCCCAGTTGTTTCTTTGTTTTCTTTCATTTCTTTTCACGTGCAGATGACCAGTTGTTTTGATACGTGTGATTCATAATGTAGTCAGTAAGGCTTGCCACACCTCTTTACACCTGATACCATGTGATTATCACTGACCAATCAGCTTTCTCTCTCCTACTGAGTCAATGGTCAAACATTGTCACTTAATTTGTGACTCAATCAAAAAAACTGAAAACTATCCAGTGAAGGGGGGAGTGGAGTTGGCTTACTGTACTTCTGCTTTCAGAATTGAATTTTGTGAGTCATCTTTACTTGCAAACAATCATCATTGTTTTTTGTCTCATTTTTTTCTCTCTCATTTTTTTTTCAGTTTTTTTTTGTTCATTTTTTTTCTGTTCATTTTTCTTCTCTTTGTTTTTTTTTTTTCTCTCCATTTTTTTCTTTTTTTTCCTTTTAACGTATATGTTTGATTATCTCTCCTATGGAGTCCATTCAACATAAGGAAAGGCTGTCCATCCCACCCTCATTCATCTATAGTCCCTTCTATTTGTGTCACAAAGGTATCAGAATATTCCAACCCTCTTACTTTGTCTCCCTGAGGGATTTGCTACTTCAGGGTTGGCTGGAATTCACAGAGCTATTTTATATATATATATGCCAATTGACATTAAAACGGTTCAATTGTTAATTAATGAAAATTTTCATTCTAAGTCATACTATTCACCTTATGGACATCAGTGATCATCTTAAAAGCTCTCTGTAATACTTCTAAGTACTGCTAATATATATATATATATATATATATATATATATATATATGATATGCATTATGTTGTTTAGTCTGGCTACTGTTGCAGGCCACATTTAATAAGGTTAGCTAATTGTCATTCCTTGATCAGAGTAATTCCTTGCATCATATGCTGGTCTAAGATCTTATATTCCCCCTTCTGACCAAAATCTTATATCCAACTGTCCACTAGTTTCTTTGTGCTGACTTAAAGATAATCCAATGTAAAGTAATGTCTCTTTTGTGATATCATCTTTAATTCACAAGTTTTATTCTTCTAATAAATCTCACATATAAGGAGAGAGCGCCCTGTTGCATAATGGCTAAAGGGCTGGACTGCTGCCTTGAAGAGAATTTGAACTCTAGTTATGCTATTATGTTTACTTTTGGACTAATGCCCTTGGGGAAAGTTATAAATCCACTTATCCTCCCAGCTATGGGTCAAAAGGTAGCATTACTGTTCTTCTACAAGGATGGCTTTGGCATTAAATAACTCATGAAGATTGATATACCATTAAACAAAGAAAATGAACCAAACCCACAAATAAATATCAGAGGAAAAGATCTTTAAATCATTTGGTTAAAAAAAAGCAACTCTTTATGATAAGCTGATTTTTAAAAGTTTTTTTTGTTTTTTTTATAGGTGGATGTTTGTTTACTTATGCGATTCCGTCTATTCACATTTTTTTTTGTGAGTGGTAGACCTAAAAAAAGTTTGATGACTAATGCTATAGGTAATTCACTTTTTTTTTTTTATAGTAGTCCTATATTAAACTTTGATTAGTTTGGCAAAAGGCCAGAAGGAGCATCCATTAGTACATTGGATTTTCTCATTACTATTACACAATCTGCTTATTCCCTAGAACATTTGCACTGAAGATCAGTGGATCATTTTGGATCTTTCTAATGTCATCAATTAATAAGTTTCTTAGTTTGCATTTCTGTTTTGTTGTCATAAACTTATGTTTTTTACCTTTCATTTGTTATTTTACATCCCTTCGCCTATAGCAGCCATTTGGTCTTGTTTAGAGTAACTCTATGTGTGTGTGTGTGTGTGTGTATATATATATATATATATATATAAAAACAGCAATTTGGTTAGCATAGACATAGTCAACAGTGCTTGGTGATTGTCACTTTCTTGCTTATATGATTCTTGCATAGGTGAGTAACTGACAGTCACCAAGCACCATTGATTCTATCTAGACTATTCTCAGATCTCTCTTTCTCTTGCTCTCTCTCATATATATATATATATATATATATATATATATATATATATATATATATATATATATGAGACTTCACGTTAGATTAACAGGCCTCAATATGAAATTTCAGAAAAGGGAGGGAAAACTATGGACCTACACATATGCAAATGATATTAAAGCATAGATAGACTACATCTTTATAAATAAGAAATGGAATAATAGCGCATTGAATTGCGAGGCATATTCTTCTTTCGAGGGTGTGCCCTCCAGTCACCGAATTGACATGGCAGAAATACGACTGTGCCTACAAAGGAATACGACCTGAACAACAACCACCGTACGCTATGACTAGTTCCTACTTAATAACAGGGACATTAGAGATAAATATGCGTTAACACTAAGAAACAAATTTGATGGCCTACAGAAGACAGAAACACCTACTCCGAATGAAGAATATGAGAATTTCATCTTTGCCCACTTAGAAGCAGCAGCAGAATGCATGCCATCTAAACAAAGAGCTAAACCTAGAGTCCCATGAGTGAAATTAGTCATCGAACTCAGGAACCTACATGGAACTTCGAACTATGTCCTTTATTGAATCCACAGGGGTTGCCTGTTCTGATTCTGTTGCCCACAACAGGGTACAAGTGTTAAGTATTCTTGTATTGTTACTTGCCTGCAACCTCCAAATGATTGTCTCCTTAGAAGCTTAGGGAGCCAACGCCTATAACTGTTACGCTCTGTGTCCTGCTGGACAGTTTAGAGTGAATTTTTGGGACTTATAAACTTAATGTTCTTATTTGACTGGGATTACTACTATTATGTATGATTTTTTTACCTGTGCAGGTGAGTAAACAATACAGGAATACTTAACACTTGTACCCAGTTATGGTTAATGGAATCAGAACAGGCAACCCCCCCCTGGATTCAATAAAGGACGTAGTTTGAAGTTCCGTGTAGGTTCTTGTGTTCGACAAGCACCTGAAGAAGGCCGGAGGACATATCGGCTGAAACGTTGTGGAAATAACAATAAAGATGAAGACAATAGTCCGAAAATCCTTAATGATAAAAAAATCATCAAGCTTCATCTCAGAAATTTAGACAATTAAACTGAATTGTTTGAAATTGAACTATGTATATGTATAAAAATGGATTTGGCATTAAATAACCTACAATGGTTGATATGCCACCTAACCATACCAAAATGACTTAATTTGGCATTAAATGACCTGAGAAGGGTTGATATGCCATAAAACAACCAAGTAACTCTCCAGATCTCCAGCCTCACCATCAGATACAGTTTAATGTTATACCTAGGATACTCTTTTGAGGATCTTTTATCTCTCTGCAGGGGATAAAATGTATTCTTATCTCCACTGATATAGCGGGATTTTCAAATAAGCTACTTTCAGCTATTCTTTATATATCTGCCTACTTAGCTGTAAATGAGATGAGTTGGGAAAGGCCTTAAACTTGGTCACATCTTAGCGAGATCTATGAAGGATCCCTGTCCCTCCTCCTCAACTATAATAACTTTCTTGCTTTAGTGGCATTATAATTTTTAGTTGTATAAATTGTGTGTTGTGTAGATGCAAGCTGTTTGATGCTCATTCTGATTCTACACTTTTTAATTATTTACCCAACCCCTCCTTTAAACAGCCATCGATGTCATTGTGCTACTGTCCCCAAATTGAACAACTATTTACCCTATCTCTCTGCCACAGGCAAGATGTGTGGCATAGGGTCAATTTTTAAATGGAGTATAGCTAGTTTAACCGGGCCATTGGCATAATGGTCCGGGAGACTGGGGTTCAATCCCAGGTCAAATCATACCAAAGACTTAAAAAATGGTACTTGATGCCTCCTTGCTTAGCACTCAGCACTATAAGGTAGGGATCAAGGGTAAAGTGGAGCAATCCAGGAAATGGAGTAGCGCTCTCCCCTACACCTCGGCGTAGTAGCTATTGAAAGGGGAGCCTTCGGGTCACCCTTGACTACGATCGCCAACTTTTATAGCTGGTTTGCGCTTTCTTTTTAGACTTATTTGAACCTCGTCTGCCCTACTATTTACCAATAGCTGAAGGGAGAGCAGTAGGATTCATGTCTTTCACAAGGGCATTAGCATGAAGTGAAAGCTTCATCTAGAATTTGAACTCTGATCATAGATTCCATTTCATATGATGATAACAACCATTTCATTAAATATCATCTCCTCTACATTTGTTGCACAAATCAAACTTGTTTACTTCATTTCCTAAATGTATTCTGTTCATTTTTTAGTTGTTTCTGCCTATTATAATAGAATTCAATCTGAAAATAAATCTTTTGTGTGAGACAGCACACACCCAAATCCAGTCAAGTCAGACCTGTTGGCCCACAAGTTTTCTTGCTGTTGTTATATTGAATCTATGTGACACACGCACACACATTCATATTTGCAAGCATCTTCACCCTCACCACTTATGTCCCCCCTCCAATGTTCTACTCTGGTGTCATCAGGTCACATAATGAATGGCTTTCATTGGCTGATATCTTAAATGATTTCTCTTTGCTGCAGTCTGAGTTTAGCTGTTACTCCAGATCCTGGACAAGTTAAGTAGGGTGACAGTTTGGGGGGGGGGTCAGACTCTATTAAGCTAACTTGAGACACTGACTGATGTCTATTAGCTCCATGGACAAAGTCTCATAAGTCATGGAATAAAGTGCAGGTATATGTGTGGAATGGGATGTCTAAAATCTTACACCTTACCAATAGTGCTTAAAAAACACTGCAGAGAGGGTTGGATAAGACTCCCTCCCCCCAAAAAAGGAGTAGTGTCTTGCATACATTACTAAACTGCATTTTATGGTGAGGCTTCAGTTCTAGAGATCTAGGGAGTGTGGAATACTCTTTTATTACCATTACTTCCATGTCCACTTTGACCCAGAGTGGTAATACCTGTTAGAATCCCATCTATGGATCAAATAGATCTGTTTAAAAATTATTCATATTTGATAAGGAAAAAAAACAACTTAAACAGCTATGAATGCAATTCCCTAACCTCCATGAATAAAGTGACCCTGGATAGGTTGATATGCTATTAAAATAAATTATCTAAAATCTGGAATTTTACATGGCTAGCTTAAAGTACCCTGATAGTTGAAATTTATTTTATTGGAATAAATTGAAAGATTTCAACTATTTATTTGCTTAGTGTTATTTGTATTGATAATTTTGTTTTAATATCAGAAAGTGTCATAATGGAATTGTCATACTAAGTTCAAATTCTGGCCAAGGTTGTTTACATTCACTTTATCCTCGAGAAAGGTTTGGGTAAAATTGTAGCGCAGGCTAGGCCTTCTAGTCTTGGTGGTCTAACCAGTCTAGAAGGTTAACTCTGAATCCCCAACCCCCCACTGCTAGCACAGATAAGCCAAAATTGTAGTATAAGACCCATTTCTTCTTGTGTCTTAGAAGTTACTCAATAAGTTTTTTTTTTATCTTGCACTCTAGCAATTTGTTAAAACCAAAATATCTACCTACAAACTACTTGCTTACAAATCATATGCACACACACACACACACACACACACACACACACACACACTCTAAGGAAAATGGTCTAAGGATTAGATTATTCAGTAATAATCCAAGTGGTAGAAATATCCATTTAATTGCTCAATGCCAATGGCTATTGACTGTGTATAATTAATTTCAGATTAAATATACATTGAAACTCGTGCAGAACGGAAACACTTTTTATAAAATTGAAAGAAAAAACTTCAATTTTGTAGTTTCATTATATATATATTGTCATCTACAGACAAACTGTTTCGTTCTATCAGAACTCTTCAGTGTGGCTAGACACGTAGGACGCTCGAAGCCGGGATCGAAACCCATCCAACTTTACATTAGACTAAGTCTCAGACCGCTTGGCCAACAAGCATACCACCTTTGGCTAAGGGAATTGTTAAGGTATTTATGTAGCAACAGCAGCAGCCGTTTGTTTACATTTTTTTTACCCTATCGGCTACCAGAGTGCTCAATTCTTTGCATTATGTGAACGGCGGCCGAAAATTCCCCATGGGGGAGCGTATATATATACACACACACACACACACCACCACCACCACCACCACCACCAAAAAAAAAAAAGCAGGATTTGGCATTAGATAAGCCGTAAGGGTTTATTTGATATGCCATGAAACAAAATAACCAAACCAAAAAATAGCTTACCTGTGTCTTACAGACTTTGCAGAAAGGTTGAGTCCAGCAGTTGGCTTGAGAAAGACTAGAATATTGATACAGGGTCTGGCAGAATGATCTCTTGGGTTTGGAATGTAAATTTAAAAAAAAAACAAAATACATAGGTCCTTTTCAAAATTTGATTTTATGATAAGAAAGAACAATGTTTATTGTTATTGATTTATTTTAAAGATTATATTGTCTGAATGCTTGTCCACATCAGTTAGACACCTCTGAAGCCTTGAACTCCGACAGTTTTAACTTAGTGATTTCCTCTGGATCTTGCTGTGATTTAATGACAAAATCTTTCAATTGGTCAGTTGTCCATATGTAACGTGATTGAGTGGCTTATCAAGAGTCAAAGTTAGAAAGAGAACAAGTGGCTAATTTCTGGGGAAGGAGAAAGAGAAAAAAAAAAAAAGCAGACAGTCTACAAACAGCTAAGTGAGTCAGATCAACCAATCACGGGTGAATGACTATGATAATCAAAAATAATGAAAAAAATTGGAGTCCCAAATCTTCTGCACAGGTGTGGAACTGTCAGAAAGGGATGTTCGTCCTTCCAATGCCACAGGCAGAAGTAAGGAGGCTACTTGGTTTTGAAAGTCAGTTGGCTGGGAGATGCAATGAGGTAAAGACGAGAATTGAATACCAGCCAGGGACGATGTCAAGAGACAAGAATTATGAGCCCCATTTTGGGGTGAGCTCCAATTAGGGGTCTCACACCAGATGCACAATTGTGATGACGAAACCAGCAAACAAGAGCATTGAAAAGTTAGTTCAAGGTCTGTGTCTGCCCTCGCTTTCTCTCCTCATATGTTGTTTCTCTTTGTCTAGCAGATGTGGTCAACTCGGTTTTCACATTCTGTTCTTCTCTCCCCAATAACCACTTTAAGAAGTGTTAGTGAATAAACCTTTGTGTGAGTGAACCAAGACAAGGTTTTTGTGTGTTCATCACTTTTTCTCACGGCGAGGTTACAACCGTACATTTAGTGTGTAATGGTACAACATCCTCTTTGATGCAGTAACATTACATCCTTCTATTTGAAACCCGTAGTGATTCATATGTTTAAAGATTTGAGCTATCAAGTACCTCCCAGACTGAAGGGGGATAGTTGACCACAGAGCAAGATAAATTTCAATCACAAATTCATAATGTTTGCCATTCCCTGTTATCATGCAACTGAAATGGCATGGGCCTTGATGTTTAAAAACATACTTCCTATCAGCCTGCTGTTGCTGTCTGAGCAATTGTAATTTTAAGTCTAGAAGACTATTCTACTGGTGTGTGAGAGAGAGAAAGAGATTTAAACAATAACATCTCACAATACAGTTGCAGACTTCTTTCCTTATATGAAAATGTATGTGTCCATTTTTAAAAACAATCATATTTGATGACCTATAAGTAAAGTTGGCAACCTTAGTCAAGGGTGACCCAAAGGCTCCTTTTTCAATAGTTACTTCACATAGGTGTAGGGAAGGGTGCTATTCCTTTTCCTGTATTGCTCCACTTTACCCTTGATCCGTACCTTATAATGCTGAGTGTAAGCAAGGCAGCATCAAGTACCATTTTTTGAGTCTTTGGAATGACTCGACCTGGGATTGAACCACTGTCTCCTGGACCATTGGCAAACACTCTACTCATTAGGCCAATGACCTATAAGACTCCTATTCTCTGAAAAAAATGGCTGAAAATCTGTCTTTTGAGGAACCTTCATTAAATAAAGGGGTCCTTTTTTTTTTTTTCTTTTTTTTTAAATAAATGTAAACTCTGCATTGTTTGGAATGGGTCTACATCAAAAATTGTTTTGAGGCTATTCAAAATGGTGCCAAATTAAATAGTGCTCTAGGCTTGAACAGAGGCTAAGAAGTGCAGACTATGTAAAATTTCCCAAAGAATGTGTAATCTGTACAGAGAAGCATGTTTTTGACAAAAAATGGGCTAAATATGGGTTTGTCACTATGAGCACGAGTCAAAAAAACATTTCATCAAATGGAAACACACTGACTATCTGGTAGAGAAAAAGTTTCAGGTGTAATGGTCAGTAAAGAAGGTCATGCTGACATTCTTCTGGAACATGAAAGGAGACCCATCAGTATTGATTTCCCTAAAAAAAAAATTGCAGTTAGAAACGGTGCTTCCTATTGTGAACTCCTTTGGAAAAATTCACCTTATTTATTGAATGACACTTATATATGAGGCCATCAGCTACCAACATAATGTCATAATACTGTAACATCAACTATAAATGGTGGTAGGGAGAGGATCTTATTTATGTGTTTGTGTTCTTATTTTGCTTGTGAACCAGAGAATTGTTGAAAGACAGTCATTTTTTGTTAGGGGCATACAGAGACCTCATAAATCTTTTGTGGAATGTACCTTTCATGAAAAATCCTTTAAAATTATCATGTATGATTACTTATAAAACCTCACCACTGAGAACATGGTTAAACAATCTCTTTTGTCTAATAACATGAAGTTGTTAATATCTTTGCAGAGGTCAAAGGTTATTAATACTGATGCCAAGCACAACTCCATTATATATCAAATGTAAATGGTGAACTGGGTAGTGGGGGTGGGATACCTTTTATAATCAAATGTTAATAAAATATTCTCTTTCAAAAACAATATGACTCCCCTCTTCTTACTTTCCTCGAAATCTATTGGTTGGTGTGTTTCTCTGTTATATATATAGATTAGCCACTTTTCTCACTGTACTGTTTGTTGCCCAGTCAGCTGGGACTGTAGAATACACTGACTGCACCTTTGCAGAAGGGTAAGGATACCCCCCCCCCAATGAGTGTCCTCTGATGACACTAAACAATCTGAAGGTGAGGTTCCACTGATGCTGGAGCTTTGGGGAATGCTAAGTACCCCTTCATTGCCACTGCTCCGAGGTCCACTCTGGCCTGGAATGGTTGCACCTGATAGGGCCCTATCTATGGGTTAAATAAAACTAACGGCATACTTATGCTAAACTGAATTGTTTGACTATACAGAATAGCTTGAAATAAATGTTTTTGACATTGAAACTGTACTTACACTAAACTGATTTGTTTAACATAAAACTGTTTTGACATTTAACTGTGTGTAAACAAAATCTGTACTTATACTAAACTGAATTAGCTGAATTAGAACTATTTGAATAAACTGAATAGCTTGAAATGTTTTTCACAATTAAACTGTACTGACATTTAAACTTCGTACTTATCCTAAACTGAATTGTTTGAAATAGAACTATTTTCATAAAAATGGATTTGGTATTAAATAACCTACAAAGGTTGATATGCCATAAAACCCAACCAACCAACTGTACTTTTTGATGATTGTGTATATCGAATGACACTTCAATTAACAGACTTTGAGTGTTTCATAATCTTAATATTTATCAGGTTTTATACCTGCTCTACCATAACAGTATTGAACCTTCTTCATGCAAAAACTTTCCTTATTTGCATTGCTTGTCATGATGATAGAATGAAATCCCTTGACTCTCTCTCACCATCACTCTTGGCAGGTCCTCCAGACAGCATCCAGTGTCTGCACAAAGCTGATGAATGTAAATCTTTGCTGGTTGGCCAACAGCCTCTGGTGGTGTAATGGTTAGCAAGCTCGGCTAGCAAACCTACACGAGTGAGTTCGAGTCTCATTGGGTGCCCCTTTCATATGGCCTTGTGCCACATCTAAGCAAAAAGCTTAGTAAATTTCCATATCTGGGAATTTACAGGAGAATGTCATTTATGGGTTTGTCCCTACTTCTCCTGCAGTTACCAGTCTTTTTTATCTTACTTGGATGACTTGTGAGACAAGAAGCAAGTGGCTGTACAACTGCTGTAGGGTGCTGCTTCTAGCATTTGTTCAAAATAGAATGCAGCATCCCTGTGTCGTAACCATCTAGGTTTTGATTAGAAACCATACTGACATCTTGCCCAGTTGGCTGGGGCTATAGAATGCACCAACTGCTTCTCTGCAGAGGGGTAAGACTACCCCAATGAGTGTCCTGGATATGACACTAAACAATCTGATAGTGAGGTTCCAGTAATGCTGGAGCTTTAGGGAATGTAGAGTACTCTTTCATTGTCATTGCTCCCAGGTCCACTCTGGCCCGGAGTGGTATCACCTGAGAGGGTCCTATCTTTGGGTCAAATAGAACTAAAGAGTGTACTTATACTAAACTAAATTGCTTGAAATAGAACTGTTTTGACGTTTAAATTGTGTACTTATGCTAAACTGAACTGTTTATGACATTGAAACTGTACTTACGCTAAATTGAAATTTTTGAAATAGAACTGTTTTGACATTTAACTGTGTAAACAAAAACTATACTTATACTAAACTGAATTGTTTGAATTGGAACTGTTTGACTAAACTGAATAGCTTGAAATAGAAATGTTTTTGACAACTAAACTGTGTACTGATGCTAAACTGAATTGTTTGAAATAGAACTGTCCATTTGTATAAGAATGGATTTGGCATTAAATAACCTACAAAGGTTGATATGTCATAAAACCCAAACATACATACTGACTGTATGAATAAATACTCTGCTAAAGTATTGTGATTTCTACAATGCATTTCTTATAAAAACTAGTTAAATCTTTGTATGTTATGATTTGAATGAGTCACAATGAAGTAAATTTTTGTTTTTCTTTTCTAATTCAAAAGTTTATTTAAGAAAAAATTATCATGGGTCATTTTCAAGATTTAGAACATGATATTTTTTTCAGTTTGATTTTTATTATTTTTTCAAATTTCCTGTTTCAATCGAGTAAGTTTTTGAAGAAGGAAAAAAAAAGGAAGTGATCTTTTTTGAAGATTTCAAAGAAAGATTTCAAACAAATTCTAGATTCTTTTTGGTCTGTGAATTTCTTTCTGGTTTTAGAGGGTTAGATTAGGATTTTTTTAAAGAAAATTTTTTATATACTTTCAGTTGGGGCTGTAGAATACAGTGACTGCATTTCTACAGAAGGTGTAAGGATCCTCAACAAGTGCCCTGGATATGATATCAAACTATCTGATGGTGAAGCTCCAGCTCTGGAGTTTTAGGGAATATAGAATATCAGTTCATTGCCATTGCTCTCAGGTCCACTCTGAATGAGAGTGGTGGTGCCTGATAGGGTCCTATGAGTCAAATAAAACTGTTTGACATTTAAACTGTATGCAAACAAATGACTTACATTAAATCATTCTTAGAAAT
Source organism: Sepioteuthis lessoniana (assembly GCA_963585895.1). Taxonomy (NCBI): domain Eukaryota; kingdom Metazoa; phylum Mollusca; class Cephalopoda; order Myopsida; family Loliginidae; genus Sepioteuthis; species Sepioteuthis lessoniana. Next base: position 20,483 of record CAUZXS010001941.1, read on the forward strand.
AGAATTGTTTGACCATTTAATCGTATGTAAACAAATGACTGATGTTTAATTGTTAGTGATCCATGGCAATACTTGGAACAACTGTGTGCTAATGAATGAGTAATGTTGAATAGAATTATTAGTGTTGATTAACAATACTTGAATTGCTTTAACTGTGTGCCTAAATTGAATTGTTAGTGTTAGATAGCAATATTTGAAACCATTTGAGTTTAAACAAATGATTAATCATATTTACCAACCCCTCCGCTCGGGCAAGATATGACACAAGGTCAGTTTTTAAGCGGAGTTTACAGGTTTGAATTCAGAGTCTTCCTTCTCCTAGACTAGTTGCCTCACCAAGGCTGAAGAAACCAGTCTGCCCTACTATTTACCCATAGCTGGAGGGAGAATGATTGGATTCATACCTTTCCCAAGGGTATTAGTGCTATGTGAAATGTAATCAGTCTCGTCCAGGATTTGAACTCGTGTCGCCGTGTCCATTTCCTACGACAATTACTACTACACCACCAAATGATTTATACTAAATAGAAAATTCATGTTAGAATATTTGAAACTATTTAACTATGTGCAAACAATAGTAATTCTTGTGTGCAAACAAATTAGCTCCGACTCATTTAAAATTAAGATTACTTACAAACTTTTGACTTACAATTAAATGGTTTTATATATGATTTGTATGCTAACAAATGAACTCTGGCTCATTTGAAAATTTTATCTACCAACAATCTATTTACAAATCATATATGTATAAAGAGGATTTGGCATTAAATAACCTACAGCAGTTGATATGCCATCAAACCAAACTTATATACTTTCTTAGAAAAGAAGTGGCAGCAGATTAAAAAAAATATTCTACCATTAAAATCTTATTTAGAAATTAGCTTTTTCTTTATTCATTTTTTGTTTATTATTTTTTTGGTTTAGAAATTAACTTTTTTTTTTCTTCCAGTTGTTTTGATTTTTAAATACAATTTTTTATAAAGTTTCTTAGGTTAAACAGCAGATTTATTCAAAATAATTTTTGATTAAAAATTTTGTACCAAACTTGATTTTTCAAAATAATTTGCTGATTTAAGTTTTTTAAAATTCTGCACAGTTTCTTAGAGGATAGACAACAAAGCAGTTTGCTATATAACAAATACATATATAAATAATATTAGTCATTTTATACTAGGCTTACTATGTATTATAATTATTATTATTATTATCATATCTATTGTTGTCAAAGATGGTTACAATTACCTTTTTTTTTTTTTTTTTTTTTTTTTTTTTCCAGTATGTTTTTAGCATCTTTTGAAAACTGCAAAACCCTTTTAAGTTTTCGATATAAATATGAGGCTAAATTAGAGACTTCCTTTGTGTCCATCAGTTTAGATTAGTGAAATCTTCATCTTATTGTTTAACTGTATTAAGTAGACATATCTTGCTGAAAATTTCTTAGCTAAAAACCAAATTATGGGGGTGGAGTCCCTGTGATGGCTAAAGTACTGGACTGCAGCCTATAAGTGAGTTTGGACTTCAGTCAGGCAATTACATTCCCTTGGTTGCTCAGTCAGCTGGGGCTGTAGAATAAACTGACTGCACCTCTGCAGAGGGGGGTAAGCCCCCCCCCCCCACGAGTGTCCTGGATATAACACAAAACAATCTGATGGTGAGGTTCCAGCAGTGCTGGAGCTTTGGGGAATGTGGAGTACCCCTTCATTGCCATCGCTCTGGCCCAGAGTGGTAGCACCTGATAGGGCCCTATCTATGGGCTAAATAGAACTAACAGCATACTTGTGCTAAAATGAATTGTTTGAGTAAACTGAATAGCTTGAAATAGAAATGTTTTTGACAATTAAACTGTACTTCCATTTAAACTGCATGCTTATGCTTAACGGAATTATTTGAAATAGAACTGTTTTTCGGCATTTAAACTTTATTTACACTTAACTGAATTGTTACATATAACTGCTTGAATAGTTTGAAATGGAAATGTTTTTGACAATTAAACTGTGTACTTATGCTAAACTGAATTGTTTTAAATAGAACAGATTATTTACATAAAAATGGATTTGGCATTAAATAACCTACAAATGTCGATATGCCATAAAACCCAACCTGACCAAACCCTTGGGAAAGGAATTGATTATTAAATAATATCATTGCTGTTCTTTATAAACCAGTCTGTCCTTTTATAGCCTCTATTTTTTAGCCTCTTATTTGCGTTTGTTTTAAGTGACGATATTGCTGTTAGAAGAATTAGTGGATAATCTAACCATAATATGTTCTGGATGAAGATTTCTGTTTGTCTAAATTCTTTTATCTGTTAATGATCTATGTGCCAACAGATATTAATTTATTGATATCAATTAATATATCCATAGCTGATAAAAATTAATTTCCCTTTTTTTTTTTTTTTTTTTTTTTTTTTTTTTTTTTTTTTTTAAATGAAATTTTTCATTGCCACTTGATTGTTGTTAGCAACAAAAAGTAACCTTTAGTCTAAATTGGATAGAATACATAGGGACAGAAAAATGAGTCTTTCATTTTTATTGTCAACATAGATGGACTTAATGAAAGAAATGAAAAGATTTTTTGAAATTTCCTTTAGTTTAGGACAATGATGTCACTGGTGGGGATTTTTGTTTTAGACAGGATTACAGTAATTATTGGTGTATAAGACCCACTTTACCTCAGATTTTTAAGCCTAAAAGTTTTGGATGTTTATTATACGTGAGAACTAGATATTACCTTTTTCTTTTCTGTTTTGGCTAGTATGACCAAAAGTTATATCTATTGTCCAAATTAATTAATGTATAACAAATACTTCAGTTTTATAGAGAAATAGCCACTGGAATGCATGTTTATTTGTTTCTTTTATTGCAAACTTATTTTCACCAAAAGCTTATTACATTTCCTTATGTATATGCCTCGGTCTTAGCTAAAAAATACTGCATAAATTTTGTCTTTCTGAACATTATATAGTTTATATAAATTCTTATTTTTAGTTAATACAAACTGGATAAGAAATTGAACGAATGTTAAATAGAGTATAGATTTAGTTGTCATAAATTAAAAAAAATATCAGTGCATATTTTACCCAAGAGATTATTTTTTCTTTCAGAATTTTGTAGCTGAAAGTTAAAAGTGAGGATTATACACAAATGATTACAGTACACTAGTGAAATGAACTTGATGATTTTGTGTGTAAAAGCAATATCAAATATTATAATTCTGTTGATATTTATTGGAGGAGATTCAGGCAGTGGAATAGTTAATGCATAGATATGGTGAACCAAGTTCAAATCTTGACCTAGGTTTTTTACATTTTGCCCTATATTGATTTTGGTTCCTCTGAACCTGGGCTCAGATAATAAATATAAAAGTCCATAAATTTATATTTATGAGGTGTTTAATATAATCTGCAACCTAAGATCAAATTCTGGACAAGGCTGTTTGCATTTCTCTTTGTTATAATGCCTCTTGAGAAAGGCATGAATCGATCTTATCTCCCTCCAGTTATAGGTAAATAGTAGGCCAGACTAGGCCCTTTAGCTATGGTACAGCAACCAATCTAGGAGAAGGAAAACTCTAAATTCAAATTAGATTCACTCCACTTAAAATTGACCTTGTGTCATACCTTGTCCATGGTGGAGGGGTTTGGTAAATACATAAATGTATATTTATGTAATTTTATATTTGGTTACAGTTTCAGTGTTGTAAAATTCAATAATAAATAATATTTAATAATATCCATTTTAACTGTATGATATTCAACTAGAAATAATTGGGTGGGGGTGTGTGTCCTTCTCCCCCCCCCGATTATTTCTAGTTTCTGCTGGGGACTAATACCTTTGGGAGTAGTATGAACCCTCTTTATAACTCCCTTTCCCCCAGCTATGGTTTAAATGATACCACTGGTGTTCTTTTACAAGGATATACCATCAAACAAAAGAACTTAAACTTAACTTGAAAGAATAAATTCTTTAATTTTGAAAAAGAATTGAATTTTAAATTATGTATGATTTTATTTACAAAGTCTGACACATGGCCACTTATTTATGGCTGAAAATGTAGGTATGGTGAAATTATAGAATTATTTATATATATCATCTAAAAAAGTTTTATTTCTATAGGTCTGTATAAACTTTTTATTTCAAGTACCCATTAAAATCTTGGAACAAAACTTGAAGTCTTTATTATTTACACCATTTATCTTGGACTATTATCCTCACCTTGGTTGTTTATATTCTTATTTTGAATGCCGTATCCTCTAGCCTCTTCTACAAGTGTCATTTGATGTTGGTATCCTTCAGGTAATTTCAAAACAAACCTGTTATTCAATCTATGTTGGTAGACTATTTTCCATCTATTGTCAGTGGGACTTAGAATATGCTGACTGTATCCCTCCTGCTGAGGAATGTCCCGAGTATGACACAAACAGTTCTGGAGATCTGAAAAGTTCGGAATACACGTTCATTGCCATTATCCTTGATCCATGCTGATCTGAAGTGGTAATACTAGTTAGTGTCCTATCTATCGGTCCAATTTGATTGGAATATTTGATGCCATATAACTATGAATTTTTTGTATTAACAATGATTAATTGCAGTTATAATTGTTTATTAAGGATCAGAAGCCATATAACTGTATGTAAATGAATGACTATTAAATAGAAACAATTACTTAGGTAGGAATACTTGCAACCATACAATTGTTTGCAAATTATTTGTATTAGATAGGAATATTTGAAATAATATAACAGTGTGCAAGAAACTCTTTAGAAACAATTCCACAAAAAATGTAAATATACATCGACAATGAATGCAATTCCCTAACCTCTTGGCATTAAATAACCCTAGACAGGTTGACTTGCCTAGAAATAGCTATAATTATTTCATCCTTGAAATATTGATCTTTTTAGTTTCATTGCTTCAATGATAATTCCTCACCTTCAAAAATCTAAACTTGCTTTATGTTTCTTAATGAAAAAATTTGATCTTTATTTTATTTATTTATCTATTTATTTATTGATTTTTATTTTTAATTAATTTTTTAGGTATTTTGTTCAGCACTGTTGCCTTTTTAAATGATGTCTTCAGAAATGCAGAGTCAGGGATCAGATCAAGAATCTGATTATGAACAATCTGATCCAGATGATGACCTTCTTTGTTATTACAACAATGATGTCAATGATTTGGACATTGATAAACCAAAAAGTGATGATGCTGAACAATTTGATTATGAACTTTTAACAGTGGAAGATGTAGAGAGGTTACTGAATGAAGAGGTGGAATACTTATGTAGTGCCGTTCATGTAAGTAATCTAACTTTTTCTCTGTCTTTTTTGTATTTTTGCTTAAATTTTAAAATTCTATTGTCTGGAACTAAATGACCTTTCTATTGGTGTCAGTATGTCATGAACTCTATTTGTTATTTCATTTTATGATTGCTCTGTGTATAAGACTTAGGATAGGCTGATTCCATTTCCTGTGAGAGTTTTTAAAAAAAAAAGTGACTCCTGCATATGGTAATTTATCAAGCTTAGCTTAGTTGTAGCACAAGGCTGGTATCATGTCATCCAGTGAGAATCAAACTCACTAACAATGGTCTGCTAAACCAGCTTGCTAACCATTGTAAAATGTGTAGTAAAGTTAGTAAAGTTGGCAACCATAGTCGAGGGCGACCAGAAGGCTCCCTTTTCAATAGCTACTACACCGAGGTATAGGGGAGGGTACTATTTACCAACCCCTCCGCTCGGGCAGGATATGACACAAGGTCAATTTTTAAGCGGAGTTTAACAGGTTTTGAATTCAGAGTTTTCCTTCTCCTAGACTAGTTGCCTAACCAAGGCTGAAGAACCCAGTCTGTCCTACTATTTACCCATAGCTGGAGGGACAATAATTGGATTCATACCTTTCCCAAGGGTATTAGTGCAATGTGAAATGCAATCGGTCTCGTCCAGGATTTGAACTCGTATCGCCGCGTTCATTTCCTACGGCGATAACGACTACACCACGGGCACCTCCGAGGTATAGGGGAGGGTACGACTCCTTTCCCTGGATTGCTCCACTTTACCCTTGATACATACCTTATACTGCTGAGTGTTAAGCAAGGAGGTATCAAGTACCATTTGTTTTAAAGTCTTTAATATGACGCAACCTGGGATTGAACCCAGTTCCGTGTAGTTTCCTAATAATTAGCTAAGTTTTGCTTAGTTGTGACACAAGTTAGTGAGACTCGAACTCACTAGTAATGGTTTTCTAGTACCTCTTTATTGCCATCACTCCCAGGTCCACTCTGGCCTGGAGTGGTAGCACCTGATAGGGTCCTATTAATGAGTCAAATAGAACTGTTTAGCATTCAAACTCTGTGTAAATAAATGACTTGTGATAAACTGAATTGTTTGAAATAGAACTGTTTGATCATTCTACTGTATGTAAGCAAATGACTGTTTAATTGAAGTGTTAATAATACATAACAATACTTGAAACCATTTAGCTGTGTGCAAAACATTTGAGCTCAGGCTTGTTTAAAAATATCAACATAATGTGTTTATAAATCATATATATTTTGATATATATATATATATCAGTGGCGACTCTAGCCTATTTTTGCTACTCGTGCCCCCACCCGCCCTCTGTCAACTTCAGTTCCCAACCCGTGGTCTGTGGACCCAAAGTAAGTCATCATAGTTGCTATTGCGTGATTCTCCATTGTATAGCACAGATTGACAAACGTACCTTGCATGGTGTTTTTTTTGTAAACAATCAAGATACTATATAATTTGTAGTCTTGTTAATACAGTAGATAAGATAATTTTTTTTCCTTTCAAAAGTTTAGAAGAAAAGAGAAGATGTTCATTACTATGACGAGAAAAATATGTTTATTAGAATAAAGAAACTGATGACAATATACACAGACACAGCTAGTAGTTTCAATTTCACTTAAAATAAAGATTATTTGTTGAAAATGTATTCAAATAAACAAATTTTAGTTACAGAATGTAATATATGCAACATTCATTAAACAAACATAGAAATAGAGATCTGTTAGTGAAAAAACGAATTAAAACACGCCATTTAACCAACATTTACTATAGTGATGATGATGACATCGGGGACGGCTATAATCTGCTATCCCCCCTCTCTCTCTCTCTCGGTCCCTCTCCCTCTTCCCAAGACAGCAGTCAGAATGTGCTAAGATTTTTGAGCACGGTGTTTGGGTTGCTCTTGCTATTGGCTACAGCCAAAAGCGGATTTCTCTAACATTACTGTTATTATAAGGGTCTAGTGCTCGGCACGGATTTGCACGTGTTCAACATTATAGCCGATTTTATGGGATGTTCAATGAATCTGACGGTGGCCGGACAAAGACCATCCGTTCAAAACAGCATCGTTGTATTATTCCCAGATATATTTATGAACTTTTGGCTACTTAGTTATCGAAACTTGAATAGATACATAATTTAATTGAGATCAGACTAAGTATGTTTGCTTGAAATTAATGGATGATTTTTAATCCATTTTGAATAACATTGACCGAGTTATTGGTCGTGCCGGGCACAAGTAGCACTAGTCCTGTCTCCGCCCCTGATATATATATATATATATATATATATATATATATATATATATAAACCAGATTTGGCATGAAATAACTTACAATGGTTGTTATGCCATAAAACCCAACCAATCTTGAATGGCCAGTAACTGTTCGGGTTCCATTTATCAATCAAATGGATCTATTTGAAATGATTGTGAATTAAATTGATACATTGCCTCTTAGAATGTTAATATTGCAACTAAGTATGAAATGTTTAGATTTAAAATAATTGAACTTTGACTTGAAACATGTATGAACCCCATTTATATTGGCCTAAAATTAAGATTAACCTATCATCACTCAAACCAGTATATGATACAAAATCACCTAAACTAACTGCCCAATTGACTGGGGTCGTAGAATAAGTTGACTGCACCTCTGCAGAGGGGTAAGAACTCCCCACCACCTAGTGCCTGGATATGAGATGAAGCCATCTAATTAAGTCCTGGAGCTTTGGGGAATGTGGAATACTCCTTCATTACCATGATTCCCAGGTCAACTCTGACCTAGAACTGTTTAACCATTTAACTGTGTGCAAACAAATGACTGATGTTTGATTGAATTGTTAATGTTAGATAGCAATGTTTGAAACTATTTAACTGTGTGCAAACAAATGAGCTCTGGCTTGTTTAAAATGTTACCTATAAACTATTTGTTTACAAATCATATACGTTTAATATATATGTATAAACTGGATTTGGCATTAGATGATCTACAAAGGTTGATATGCGATAAAACCCAACCAACCTACTTTATGGAACATACTAGTCGACACTATACAAAATGTGGCTGGTGTCTTCCTAACAGTTTATTTCTATACAAGTCTACAAGTGCAGATTGTTTGGTGAAAAATGTACTCTTTTTGGAAACATTTGAAGAATTAAAAGATGATAGTACTTTAAATAACAGCTAACAGCACAGGATAGATCATGAACACACACACACACACACACACACACACACATATATATATATATATATATATATATATATATATATATATATATAATTCTTAAAAATCAAGAAAGAAACCATAAGCAACTATGTTAGACACACAACTAATACCTTATGTCGAAGACTGACCTATCATCTTTTATATTCGAATGCCATATAAAATCCCCTAAACCAACATGGAAAACTCTCCACTCCTTTAAGGAAAATACTAGTCAACAGTACACAAATAATAAAGAAAAGAAGACTGAAAATATAGCAACCATTAATTGTACAAGCAAGAAAAACAAATCTTAACATCTTATCAGAAATTGTCATGTCAATGTGTTGTTTGTTGTATTGAAATTTATTTTGTGAGTGAAGAACGACACTGAAACGTTCCCTTTCCTCTCAGGGACATACCGATTGACAATCAAGAAATAATACATAAATATAGCAGTAAAAAGAGAATGAAAATATTTAAAGTATTAATTTCTATTTCTTAAAAGCGAGTTGTAAGTGTGCATTTCAAACTTCCAATGATTTAAACACAACCGGAAATTACTTGACATTTTTTTTTTTTTTTTTTTCAGTCGTAAAAGAGTGCCCATCCTAATTTATTCTATAATCTCACTCCTCTAAGATAGAAGGACTGAAAATGAATATTTGACTTGTAATGTTATGGAAATTTAAGGACAAAAATGCTACAGAAAAAGCTAAGGAAATTTCTTGTGTTTATAGCCAAGGTATCATTACTTTCAAGTCTGGAATTGATTTTCAAAGTTTTGTTCTGTCGATACGTCAATGAGAGATGAATTTAGTTCAGAATGCTCATCAGACCTCAATCAAAATGCTTTGAGAGAATTTGTTGAATGCAATCCATGCAAAAATACATGAGAATTAATACTTCACCTCAACACCACCCAATCCACAATCTGCTGCTATTTGAAAAAGATAGGAAAAGTGAGCCAGCTGGGCGTTTGGATTCCTCATACTTTGAAAGGCATACGGAAGATCACATATCCATAAAAACAAGTTTTCTCTCAAGGCAAAGAAATGACCTATTTCTCAAGAATATCATTACAGATAATGTAAAATGTTTTTTTTTTTTATGACAATGTTCGATGCAAAAGGTGATGGATTGACAAGGATGAATCTCCGCAGCCTACCTCAAAGTCGGAACAGCTTCATGGAAGAAAAGTTATGCTGTGTGTATCGTAGGATCATTGGTTTTTGTTTTGTTTTTTTTTTTTTCATTTCGGGTTTTTAAACATCAATCAGACACTCAATGCAGACTTCTACTGTCAACAGTTACAATGTGTGCATGAAAATCTTTCAAGAAAACACCTTGCACTTATGAAGAGATATGTTGTGTTTCTCGATGATAATGAAAGATTCAGCAAGTATGTGTGTGTGTGTTCATGCAGGGAAAAAAAATTGGTTTTAGGTTGGTCTGTTTTACCCAGCCCATCTGTATTCACCAGACCTGGCATCGAGTGATTTCCATCTTTTTTTTGTTCCCTACAAAATGCTCTGAATGTCGTTAAATTTTCTCCCAGATGATCAAGTATAAATATTTGTCGAAAACCAGCTGAATTTTACTTGAGAGAAATCAACAAGATGGCTGATAAATGATTCAAAATAATGGCAAATATGATTGATGAGAATATGAATAAATTATATCTTACTAAAACAGCTATTATTTATGACTTGCCTTTATATAAAAACTAAAAAAATCCTTTTAACAACATTTCTTTAGAACATGGCCAGAATATTCTGACCAATTTTGGCAACTTTTTTTTTTTAATAAATTGCATCACAGAAACAAGGAGATTAATTATTTGAAAAATTCTTTCAACTTTAATTTTCAACATTGACTAATTATTGCATTGTTTTCTAGTCATAGTGCCAATAACTTAAATTAAATTTTTATCATCCACCCTTAGAATTAGCCAACACGGGTGAATCCAGTTCATTTTTGTTTTTTTGGGTTGATTACTCGGGTATACGGAAATGAGTTGTCCGATTGTCATAATTGTTGCAGCCTAATAATGTTTGATGGTCACTAAATGTCCACTGATTGGTGTCTGGCCAAAGTAGCCACTGGGAGAAATGCCAACTTTCCCTGTAGACTTATTCATATTTAAATAAAACCCAGATATTTGATAAAATGCTCTTTTAGAAGCAAATTTCCTTTCTAATTAATTCTCCCCTCTAAAAAAATCCAAACTTTTTGAGGTCTACACCAGCATAAAAATGGAATTGTAGGATTCCATAATATCAAGAGTTCTTGAATCTATGGTGACAGTCTGGTTAACTTATCAAAAATTAGAAGACCCATGAACCTGTTGGTGGTTCATAATGATATTAATACTTCTGTTTAGAAAAGAATGAAAGGTTCTAATAAGTATTCTATTGTTATCTCCATTATATTGAGAATTTGGATGATTAAGAAATAATATTCAGTGTGAATGCAGACCCCACAAAATTATCCTTCATTTGTAAATTGGACTTTATTTTCGAAGTGTAATTTAAGTGTATTGCTCAATAAGAATGTGTTAGTTTTGCTGGCTTATGCTACTCACACACACAATTTATTCTTCCCTATTTGAACTGCTCTAATTTCTAGTTATATAAATCTTTTATTTTTTTTGAGTATCACATCTTATGTCACAAATACCTTACACCATAAATTTGGTTAATTAACCCCTTTTTTTATATTTCTGTTTGATGATGATGATGATGATGTGCTCCACATGAAATATCTAATGGACTTCCAGAGTTCATAATTCAAATATTTTTTAGGGTTTATACCTGCTCTACCATAAGAGCATTGAGCATGTTTTATGCAAACTTTTCTTATTTGCATTTTATGTGTGTTCTTGATAAAATTTTATGTGTGTTTGTTTGTGTTCTTGAGCAAATTTTATGTGTGTGTGTGTGTGTGTGTGTGTGTGTGTGTGTGTGTGTTCTTGACCAAATTTTATGTATGTGTGTGTGTTCTTGAGCAAATTTTATGTATGCGTGTGTGTGTGTGTGTTCTTGAGCAAATTTTGTGTATGTGTGTGTTCTTGACCAAATTTTATGTATGTATGTATGTATGTGTGTGTGTGTGTGTGTGTGTGTGTGTTCTTGACCAAATTTTATGTATGTGTGTGTGTGTGTTCTTGACCAAATTTTATGTATGTGTGTGTGTGTGTTCTTGAGCAAATTTTATGTATGCGTGTGTGTGTGTTCTTGAGCAAATTTTATATGTATGTGTGTGTGTTCTTGAGCAAATTTTATGTATGCGTATGTGTTCTTGACCAAATTTTATGTGTGTGTGTGTGTGTGTTCTTGACCAAATTTTGGGTATTGGTCAAACATTCGTTTTTTTGTTTTTTTTTTCAGAACAGGTAAATTTGCAAAAAGATGATTTACAATATGGATTTATGTATATCTTGGCCTCTTTTCTCTTCTTTTTAATTTTTTGGTGGGGTGGGGGTGACTAAAAATAAAATATGGATGTATGAAAAGCAGCATCATCATCATCATCCTGTCATGCTGCTTGCACAGATTTCCTTAACTCTCTCTCACCATCCATCTCTATCATCCATCACTTCCAGCAGGTCTTCCATCTTGTGTCTTTACAGAACTGTTGTAAATAAATTGTAGCTGGTCATCCTACACTTGCATGTCCATGTGAAGGGGTCCATAGGATAAGTTTGTTCTTGTTTCTCCAGCAGTGTCCAGCATGTCTTGTTCGTCTAATTTGGATGAAAAGCATAAATTCCCCAAAATATGGGCAGAGCATCTCTTAACATAGGAGGGGCATACAATAAGTTTCCAGACTTTTTTGCATGGGCACTTTTATTGATAGTACACACATGAAACCCTAGTCCCCTTCGAAGTAATCTCCTCTGGCTGTAATGCACTTGTTGTACCATTCCAACAACTTCTGGAAGGCCCCATGGAAGTTCTCTTGTGTGAGCATGTCAATGACCTTTGTCACAGCCTCTTTCATCTCCTCAATTGTCTCATAACGACAGCCTCTGAACTTAGGGAATAACCAAAAGTCACAGGGACCAAGGTCTGGACTATAGTGAGGCTGAGGAACTGTCTTGATGCCCATCTTGGTCAAATAGTCTGTGACAAGGATGGAGTTGTGGACTGGTGCATTGTCCACTGACCCGATTTGAAGAGTGCTGGCCTCTTCCCTAGGAATCTCTTCCTGAACTCCCTTAAAACCTCAACATAGTAACCCTAACCCTAACCCTTTGGCCAATCAACTCTGGTGTATTGACTTTCTTACTCCACCCACACCTCTCATCATCCCTCACAGACTCCCTGCCTTCCTTGAATCTCTTATGCCACTCAAAAACTGATGCTCGATTCATGCAAGATGGTCGAAAAGCAGTCTGAAGCATTCCATACGTTTCTGTGGCATTTTTTCCTAGTTTAAAACAGAATTTTATTGCATATTGTTCTTCTAAAGTGTCCTCACGTCCAGATTGCATTTTTGAAATTCACCATCTGTGACAATCAGGCTTTAGTAGGGTGTATTCCAATTGCTGCTGTAGCTGTTCATTTGAACCTGAAATCATAAAAATTAGTCAGTCATCTCATAAGGTGTATAGCAACAACATACTGAGTTTTCAAGAGTCTATGACAATTTTAAATGCCCATACGAAAAAAGTCTGGAAACTTATTGTATTCACCAATGGTCTGATAGACCTGGGTTCAATCCCAGGTTGCGTCATACCAAAGACTTACCTCCTTGCTTAACACTCAATGATATAAGGTACATGTCAAGGGTAAAGTGGAGCAATCCAGGGAAAGGAGTAGCGTCCTCCCCTACACCTTGGTGTAGTAGCTATTGAAAAGGGAGCTTTCTGGTCGCTCTCGACTACGATCAACAGCTTTTGTTATTTTTAATAATAATAATAACTTTAAAAAAATGGTCAACATCTGACACTTGGCAAACAAATTCTTGTATATGTGAAGTTTTTATCATTAAGGGTTTTCGGACTATTGTCTTCATGTTTATTGTTATTTCCACAACGTTTCGGCCAATATGTTCTCTGGCCTTCTTTAGTTGTTTGTTGAACTCGGGAACCTACACGAAACTTTTAACTACGTCCTTTATTGAATCTACAGGGGTCGCCTGTTCTGATTCCGTTAGCCATAACCGGGTACAAGTGTTAAGTATTCTTGTATTGTTACTCGCCTGCTGTCAGGATTGAACCTGCAACCTCCAGATGATTGTCTCCTTAGAAGCTTAGGGGACCAACGCCTAGAAAAATCATCAAGCTTCGTCTCAGATATTTAGACAACTAATATGTGAAGTTTGTTAGAAAAAAAAGTATTAATACGGATTATGTATATTTGGTATTTTTATATCATTTATTGTTAATAATAATAATAATAATAATAATAATAAGGATGATGATGATAATGTCTCATCCAAAAAAAGAGAATTTCATTTTTTTTAAATTTTTTATTTTTTTTAATAGTCAACAACTGACCGTTGGCAAACAAATTCTTGTATATGCGAAGTTTGTTCGAAAAAAAAAAGTATTGACTGAGTTATTAAATTTTTAAAGAAAAAGATGTGCATATCTGAGTAATTTGGATAAATGATGCTTTATCTGTTTCAATGAGTTGATTTCAATTTTGAAAAATACTGAAATCTATTTCAGTGTTTTTGGTTGGAGAGATTCCCTATGGTAGGAAGTGCTGGACTGCGGTCACGGCACCTTGAAGAAAGATTTCTATTGGGAGTGGGGATTAATGTTGGAAAGTGGGTCTCGTTTCTCTCTCTAGCTCTCTCCATACTGAACTGATTTATAAATGTTGTCATGTTTATGGTAACTCGGACTTTGAAACAAATTTATGTGTGTATACCCTTTTCAAATCATTTGGTATTATTAGATATGTCATTCTTTTCGGAAAAGGTTCATTTTACACATTATAAGGTACAACTCGTGTGCTTTAACAAAGTCACCATTTGTCTTGTATTTTTTCTTATGATTCAGTTAGATTTGTATACCATGTAACAACCAATCAGCTTTAAGAAAGCTCGCTTATTGGGAATAAATTCTATCATGGAGCTTTATTAAAGTACTATATATTGCCTCTGTGCTTGTCTATATACGAGGGTCATTGCTTGACCAAAATACTCTTAGGGAATGTGTGACCACATGAGGTTTATTTTTCAACATTGATCTCCTTGTAATCCACACACTTTGTCTATCAGTGTTGCAGTGCCTGTATCTCATTAGTAAAAAACATCAACAGCAGATATGATGTTATCATATGAACTTTTCAGCCAACCTTCCTATATTCTAACCACCCCTAATATTTCTTTTTTCCTTCCTTTCTTCCAGATCAGTCCTGCTCTGTCCAAGATGTTACTTCAAGAACATGGATGGCAAAAAGAATATTTGATAAAAAAGTAAATAATATTTTTTAAAAAATCATTTTATTGCTTTTGATAGTGGTGGGAGAGATTTTTTTTCTTTTGGGATTGTGGAGGAAAATGGTCTCTTCTTTCTTATTTACAATAATTCTGAAGAAAGTCATCAATTTGTGAGTAGTTTGAGAAAATTGAACTTGTTCTTGGTGGTGTTTATATTATTCACATAGTATCTTGACTGCTTTGTTCTCTGGCCTTCTTTTAGTAGGTGCTATATGAAGAAGGCTGTGGAGTGGATTGGCTGAAATATTTTTGAGATGGGGATTACAAAGAATGTATCCAAACAATTTTTGGAAAGAATTCAGCACCTTCCCCACTATCACATCATTCTTTTATGCCAGACAAAAATTTCATATCCAATTGTAACATTTTGAGAAATATTCATTGGTTGTCTGATTCCTTATAATCCAAACATCATTGCAGTGTCTTGCTACATATTTTTGTGACTTTTATTTAACAAATCCCATGGAACAAAAACGACCAAAAATATCAATCCTGAACCCCCTCAACATCAAGAATAAATCATCCAAGAAAATTATTAAACAAGACCACACAAACAAACAAAAACGATACAACTCCCAAGGATCAGCCAAAACCCTAAATAGATCCTATAGTGTCGAATCAAGATTGAAGCTGATAGAATAATTGCAAACCTCTATCTTTGTAGATATGTATAAAAAGATATGATACATCTACAAAACAACTATTTACAAAGCAAGATTTATTTATCTCACACTCTAAAAATTGGTTTAAAAACAAATATTTACCGCCAATCTATTTGCTTACAAATCACATGCACACAGTAGGGTGAAATAGATAATCAAAAATTTTTATTTTTTTATCTTTCAAACATAACCTGAACCAAATTTTTATATACATTTACTGTATAAAGGATACTGTAAGGAAATATTCTACTAATATGTGTATATAAACTTGGGTTACAATTAATTTTACAGAAATTAATGCCATTTATTCATTTTTATGAGTGAAAAAAATAATCGTACAGTACAAAAAAAAACACATTATCTTCATTTCATACTTTGTAAAATACCGTTTATTCACTTCAACAGCTACTCATCTCTTCCTGTAGTTCTCAATTAATTTCTTGCAATAATCAGTCGGTATTTTGTACCATTTTTCGTGGCATATTGTCTTCAGATTATTGATGATTGCTGATGCTTTTTTTTTTTTTTTTTTTTTTTTTTTTTGGATTTGAATTTCCAAAAATCGCCATATATATATATATATATATATATATACTAATCTACTATCTACCAGCATTCACGGTTACCAAAAAAAAGAAAAAAAACCCTGTCAGGAACAAGAGACAAAAATATCTCGAATCACCGCCCGGGGAAAAAAAAAGAAAAAATGTCATAGGACAAAAAGAAAGAAAAGGCCAACCCCGTCACACCAGTCGAAAAAAAATCAAGAGATGTGCAGTCAGTTGGTCAAAAGAAAACTAAAACCTGTCGTAAACGCTGCAATGCCACAATTACAAGAGTGCTCAACACGAGTGGAGCCAATTACAAAATTAACTTAAATCGTGAGTCAGAATTCTCCTACTAAAGTTTCACCTCAATGGATCATCAGGGAGTTTCATACTGTCCAATGATATCATTGGTCAGTATGAAAACTCCCTGATGAGCCGTTAAGGTGAAACTTTAGTAGGAGAATTCTGACTTGCGATTTAAGTTAATTTTGTGTGTAATATATATATATATATATATATATATATATATATATATATATATATATATATATATATATATATATATATATAAGAAAAAATTCCCATTCTTGGTATCATTATAAATTTATTTCAGGCTCTTATAAGTTGAACTTTTAATTTTTTATAAAAACCTTCTTCAGATGAGATATTCAAAATTATAATTAGATGTTTTCATATTGCTTCCGGCAAAAATGGAATTTGAAAAAAAATTTTATTTTCAGTTTTTAGAATTTTAAATAATTTATTTATCTATTTATTAAACAAGAAAAATAAATAAAAGTTGAAGATATTATATCTATTATCATTTTTCATATATATATATATATTCTAAAACTTTTAATTTACATACTACAGAACATTAAAAGATTAAAAAGAAAAACTCAATTCCAGAACAAGTAATTCTTGTTATGCAACTTTTTAAAAATCTATAGATAAAGTTTATACTCTGCTTTTATTGAGACTATTATGTTTTATCAATATCAAAAAATATAAGGAAAAATAATTAAATTGCAAAACCTGGTTTTTATTTGAAATATTGTAAGAATTCAAGTTATTTATATTTAGAAAAATCTAGTTATGGAGAATTAAGTCAATCGTAATAAACACATAATTATTACGTAATTCACATATCAAATGTTAAGTAATTGTTATAAGTAAAGAATTAATTTGTAAAAGATATTATATTAATGTTACTAATAATTTAAAAAAACGAATAAAAGATTTTAATGTTCAATTATGAAGCTTGTGATTAGAGTAAAAAAAATGATGTATTATTAAGATAATTCCTACTCATTAAAAGTCCTATTATTTAATTTTAGATTTTTTTTCCTGTTTTATTTTATTATGAAAATATGTTTATATATTTTATCTATTAATTTTAATTGTATCCTATATTAGAAAATTATTAAATTGATTAATTCAATATTCTATTTTGTAGACAATTATGGATTGATATAGTAATATATAAAATTACAAATATATAATCACTTAATTAAAGGTAGTTAAATACATAATTCTAAAAATGTATGAATTTGAATTATACTAAGAACTTAGTTCTATGTCTACATGCCGCAATCATTTCTCTTCTTGAATCAAGTAAATTTTTATTAAAAAAATCTTAATGTACATATTTTCTCTTCTTAGAAGAGAAAATTTGTATATTAAAATATGTATACTAAAACTTTTTGATAAAAATCCCTATTGAATGTACCTATTCCAATGTACGTGAATAAATAATCATTATGAAAATGGTTTAACCATAACACGAAGAAACTCATAAAGGATGATGCATTTCTTAATTCAATGAATGATTTGGAATTATACACTTAGACATCGTTCGTTGATGTGGTGAAAAACTTTTTAGGCAATCACTAGGCTGAAAACTACAAGGAGTTTGTAGAAAAGCTTTTGAAAAGTCTACAGGATCTTAATATGAATATTAAGATTTATTTTTTACATAGTCATCTAGATAAATTTCTTGATAATTGTGGCAATTTGAGTGATGAGCTAGAAGAATGATTCCATTAGGATATCAAAACAATGGAAGAGTGCGACCAAGGACAGTGAGACAAACGAATGATGGCTGACTACTGCTAAAGTATCAAAAGTATCACTTAAAAAACATTGAATATGACAATCAAGAAAGAGAAAAATTTTATCATAATTCTTATGTTCACAAAGGTTTTATTTCTGCTGTTAGTTTATTAAATGATTTGATGAAAATACTTTTTGGTTTTGGTAGATTCAACTGTGTTATTTCTAAAGACTTATTACAAAAACACTTTCTCAATAAGCAGACCAACATTTTTTGGTTTAAATATGAATTGAAAGGTTTCCATGATTTTACTTAGGGAAATATTGCCATCAGTCAATTTCATATATTACAGAAAACAAATGAAAAAAATGCTTTTATCCAAAAATGAGCCATTTCTGTACAGCAAAACAGTCGCTAACCGAGAAAAAGTAAGGTCGTTTTCAAATTTAGCGCTCTCAAATTAGCTAAAAAAAAAATGTTTGGTGCCCCAACACCTTTCCAAAAATTTTTTTTGTTGATTATTGTAATATTTATTTATGAATGTTTTAATAAATTTTCTGTTTTTCTACTCCAAATTTTATCAATGTCCTTGTTTGTAGAATCATTATTTACTTTTTTATTCACTTATTATTTCTTGGCTTTCAAATACAAATTGAAGATTTTTTTTAAATTTGATTTTTAAGTTTTGGTTTTAAAATACTTTTTAATTTGAAAAATTTCAGGCATAATGAAAATCCTGCCAGGTTACTTGTGGAATCAAATATTATGCCGTCTGTCAAATTTCAGGTAAGAAAACTCGATTGTTCTTTATTTTGGACAGGCTGTGTGGGGGTATTGTTATAATTTTACCCCAGCTTATTTGTCTAAATTTCTTAGATGAAGCTTATAATTGTTATTACTTAGAATATTTGGACTATTGACTTCATCTTTACTGTTATACTCACAACATCTTGGCTGATATGTTCTTCGGCCTTCTTCAGGTGTTTCATGTCAAACTGAGGAGCTCAAACTGAACCCTTTATTTGATCCACAGGGATAGACTGTTCCAATTCTGTTAACCATGAACTGGTATAAATGTTAATCTATAGTAATTATTCCTTGTTATTTACTTGTAGTTGGGATTGAACCTACAACCTCTAGATGATTTTACTCAGAAACACTTTCCAATCAAATGCCTTATCCATTGCGCCATGTGTCTAGATAATTCAGAGTGAATTTTTTATACTTATAAACCTAATGTCTTCATCAACCCACAAGATGCTCCTCTCTACTATTATACCAGATGTTTTTTATCTTTGCTCATATCACATTTTTCTTTTTTTCAAATAAATCAAATAAAGGGTTCAGTTTGAGGTTTCTGTGTGGACTTCAGAGTTTGAGATAAAATACCTGAAGAAGGCCAAAGGATATATCAACTAAAACGTTGTGAGTATAGCAAAGATGAGGTCTGTAGTCCGAATATTCTTTGTGAAAACAATTACTCCAGATTGTTAATTTTTTTTTTTTTCCTTTCAGGACCCCGGGGCCAACAGTTTGGTGTGTGCAGTATGCACTTTACGATATTCCCGGGACAGAGTAGAGGGTTTAACGTGTGGACATGCCTTTTGTAAAGAATGTTGGGATAAATATTTCCAGGTACAAATTCAACAAGGGGTTACTACGGGTAAGTCTCTCACTCTGTTTCAAAACCTCCAATCCCAAAGTAAAAGACATTGTATTGTTAATTGCCTACCAATTTTCACTATTGTTTTACCGATTCATGGAAAAGATGGATTTTCATACCCTTTTCCCCAAACAGCATTTTTGTAAAGTAAAATACAAATAGCTTTAAGTGAAATTTCAACTTTGCAAAAAACCTTTTCATCATATCATTTTTTTTTTTTTTTTTTTTTTTTTTTTTTTTAACCATTATAGAAAAAAAATATAATTCTTTAAAAATTGGATTCAAATTTTGACTATTTTTAGTCAATATGGTGAGCATTTTTTTTTGTCTTTCTTTTTAAGCGAAGTATCAGTTGTTTACAATAAATGATTGGTCATAATCAGGATTCAACAAATCAATACTCTTTTCCTTAAAAAAAAAATTATTGATTATTTCCTAATGTATAAAATACAATCTGTGAGATTATATATATATATATATATATATATATATATATATATATATATATATTTTTATTTTTTTATTTTTTATTTTTTTATAACTATTCTATAATTCTGATGGTGTGAAAAAACCCAGATGATACAATTTGCAAATAAAAAAAGATATTACACAAACTGATTTCAGTGGTGGGGGGGGATTCCATAAAAAAAGAAAAACTAAAAACATACGACTTGAAAATAATCAACTACATAATGCCGTAGTCAAAAGAAAAGACACAGACAGAATTTCATAAGCTAACAATACACAATAGTGTTTAATACTCTAAGTTGAGTGAAATATCTACAGAATCAGAAAAAAAATCTACCTAGTTTTTCATCTAAACGGATCATCAAGAGGATTCTGACCAAAGAAGGGTTGGACCAAAACTACATTTTATTGATTAAAAGATCGCTAGAAAGAATAAAATTAGAATTTAAAAAAAAAAAATAATTAAATACATAAAATTAATTTGTACCAACTTTTCTTCTGCCTATAAAAATGAAGTATTTCTGACTTTTGGTTAAGTAATTCATTGGGATTATTGTAGGAAGCTATGACAAGTTTCTCCTCCATTGGCCCAGCGAGTAGAGTGTTTGCTCATGGCCTAGAAGACTGGGATTCAATCCCAGGTCGTGTCTTACCAAAAACTTAAAAATACTTCCTTAACATTCAGCATTATAATGTAAGGATGAAAGGTAAAGTAGAGCAATCCAGGGAATGGAGTAGCCCCCCACCACCACCACCACGACACATCTCAGTGTAGTAGCTAATAGAAAGGGAGCCTTTGGGTTGTCTTTGACTACAATCACCAACTTTTACATGAATTACATTTATTCCCCGCTTTATACTTACGCCATTTTTTTTTATTTTATTTTTTTATTTTTTACTATCTTTCATTTGAATATCGGATTTGTATCAAGATTCTTCTTAATTTCTCTCACATATAATTAGATAAACTAATTCTATGTTTATATACTTTGTGTGCAAAGCAACTTCTATGATTGTAATATCTTTTTTGAAAGGTCTCTGCGTTGAACCTACATATGCTTTTTTAACATTTCTACTAACATTACTATCATTAGATCCACAACTATGTACCTCCACCTTATACACTCAAATTGACACTTCCGTTTGAGGGAGCAATTAGTTTTATTAGTACAATTGTATTTAGGGGGTTCAGTACATTGATTATTCCTAAGCCTTTTAATGTTACTTTTTTTAATTAAACTAGCCACATCAGGCATAGTATTGTAACTTAATTTAATCGTGTTCCTATTAAATATTTTTTATAAGCTATTTGATGGAGGAAAGTTTTTTTTTTTCTTTTTTTTTTTTCTTTTTTTTTTTTTAATAATCTAAAGAATTCCTTCCCTATCTTATTTGCCGCAGCCATATTGTATGGTGGCATAAACCATAAGATTTTCCTTGCTGTATTGTTTTTCCTATTACGTACATCTGCAGTTTCATCCCTGGACTTATAGACAAATTCGGCCTTATAGCGGCTGTTTTTTAGTGCTGCCTCATATTTGTGTTTATTCTGAGTGAAGATATTGATATTAGAAGAATTATGTATGTATTTCTATTCTTTCTAGTGGTCTTTTAATTAATAAAAAGTAGTTTTGGTCCAACCCTTCTTTGGTCAGAGTCGTCCTGATGATTTGATTAAGTGAAACCTTGGTAGACTTTTTTCTGACTCTGTAGGCACACACACACACACACACATACATATATATATATATATATATATATATATATATATATATATATATATATATATATAGTCATTTGTCAAAAAATGTCAGCAGAAAGATATAAAAGAAACATTAAAATACATGGAAATTATGTGGTTGCAAATCCCTATCGATGAAATCTTATAGATGCCAAATTTTTGCCTGTCTTTATTTCTGTTGCTGCTTTAAAAAGTTTCATCTGTTTGTACAATGGTTTGTTTTTTCTTTTTAGAAAATATTGTGATAGCCGTATTTGAATTTGTGGTAGCAACCCTCATTATTATAATTATCATAATATGATATAATGCAGTCTGGTCTCACTGTGTAGTAATTAGAAAGTTTACATGTTAAACATATTTATATGAAGTTTTTTTGCAATATATTAGCAATTTACTCATTGGTGAGAAATAAGAAATTCTGTTTTTTGGATTGTAATATTTTAAATCTTTGCTCTAAATTTATCTCTTGGAAGCTGGATATGTTAGAATAATTTTATAATTTTTTTATTTTATAAAAATAAGAGATTTCTATGGGGCACAGATACTACACTATCATTGTCATTTATAATGGAAATTCTGCTTGTTTTAAATGAAATTGCATTAAAAAAATTATTTCTTGTAAAGTGATTCCTCCCATTCCCATTTTTTTTTTTTTTTTTTTTTTTTTTTAACGGTTTGGCAAATATTTCTACATTTACTTGGTTAAGCCACCAGAGGCAATCCTATAGACTTAACAGTTGCTAATGTAGAAATGTTTTGTTTCTGTTGCAGGTATTCAGTGTATGGCAGCTGACTGCAATGTGCTAGTTCCTGAAAATGTTCTCTGCGACATTCTTAGTCAACCAGATATCCGGGATCGATACATGAGATTAACATTTATGGATCATGTGAAGGTATTTTTCTTGTCAGTCTCTCTGGTCCTTTGTGTACATCTCTCTCTATATCTCTCTGTCTCTCTTTTGCTCATGTTTCTCTCTTTCTCTGTGCATGTCTGTGTTTTTCTGTCTCTCTCTGTATGTCTGTCTCTTTCTCTCTCTATGTCTTTTTTTTTTTTCTGTGTATGATGTCTCACTATTACGTTCATTTATGGGCTAATATCCTTGGGAAAGGTATGAACCCTCTTATCGCCCCAGCTATAGCTTAAATAGTAACACTGCTGTTCCTCTACAAGGATAGTTTTGACATTAAATAACCCACAAAGGTTGATATATCATCAACCAAACCTCTCTTTGCATATCTCTTTCTCTCTCACTCTAATTTTATAAACTATTGCTATTCTTAAAGTTCAGAAATGAGGAAAACAAGTCTGAGTGAAAGATTGTATATTTAATCAGAATACTAAAATTTAATTTGATCCATGATGTTTAAAGATGTGACTCATTGAATGATATCAGAACATTTTTTAAAAATTAATAATAATAATAATGCTGAAGTTTCACCTGTTTCTCTTAAATGAATACTACAATGTGTTTCTATCTTTTTTTTTTTCTCTGACAGACCCATCCAGAACTTCGATTCTGCCCTGGACCTAACTGCCCAGTGATTGTGAGAGCTGCTCAGCCACTAGCAAAGAAAGTAGAATGTTCCAAATGTAAAACTTCATTTTGGTAAGGATCCAACAAAGAAAGGAAAAAATAGCTGTCATTGTCACTCCTTCTCTCTCTCTCTCTCTCTCTCTCATATACAAAAAAAAACAATTATTTGTGTGTATATTTTAAACGTTAGACACTAAATTTTTGAAGTAATGAAAATTAAAAGGGCAAAATTAATTAAATCTTAGGACTCGATGATGTTGGCGCTTGAGAAAAACAAGTTGTATTTTGGTATGCGTACATACAAAAAATTTGCCAGGCAAAATTAATTTTCTTGTTAATAAGTTTAAAAAGAAGGCACAAATAATCAAGAAATCCAGTCAACCAATGTTTAACATTTATTTTTTATTTAGAATTGGTGTCTATTCAGAAAAGCAAAGAAATGTAAATAATATAAATCTTACACAGAGGCGTGTACAAGATGCAACGATGCTGTTGTTTAAAATTAACAAACTAAACAGCAGAATGTGAATGGTCATCTTCATAGATTAAATAAAAAGGTGCAGTTTGAAATTCTTACAAGTTTATCAACTATAACAGATACATGAAGAAGATTGCAGGGAACAATTGCTAAAACAAAACTATATCTACCAAGATGAGGATACCAGTTTGAAATAAATCAATAATAATAATTCCTCATCTTAAAAATAGCTGAAAAATTGTAACCATAAAAACCAAGATGAAAATACCAGTTTGAATTTGTGACATGAGGAATTATTATTATTCTGTATAGATTTATTTCAGACAAGTATCAATTTTTGACTTGTATTTATTTCATCTTATTTCTTTTTGTTGTTTACGTTGAACTAAACACTGTATTGAACAAGGAAATGAAACCAAACCTAATAATGATAAAAAGAAAATGAATCAAAATTTAAATTAATCTTACATCTGAGGTATACTGCTGTGCCCTCTTCCCCATAACCAAGCAATTATTGAAAACTTTTTTGTTTTTTGTTTTTAGTTTTCGTTGTGGCATTGAATACCATGCACCAACTGATTGTAACACCATCAAGAAATGGCTCACAAAATGTGCTGATGATTCAGAAACAGCTAATTATATATCTGCACATACAAAAGATGTAAGTATGGATTTTATTTGTAAAATTATAAATTTATATATATATATATATATATATATAAGCTGCATACAGACTACTTTTCATTGTTTCAAAGTGTCATTTTGTCAGTGTTATCCCATGAAGAGATATACTTAAATATCTGCAGAAATATGAGAGGTGTACTCACTTTTGTGATACACTGTGTGTGTATATTTATATATATATATATATATATATAAAATTCTGCATATACTGGAAAATTTCTTGTTTGATCATAGTCACATTTGAAACTTAGACGTAACAAGAATAGTGCAGCAGTGTTGTAATTTAGAAATTCTGCTTTAAAACCATTGAGTACCTTTCACCTTTTTAATAAACAAATATTAATAAATAAATTAAAAAAAAAAAAAAAAAAATATATATATATATATATATATATATATATATATATACATACACTTGTGCCACATTGGCACACCCAGGGAAAATTCAACTTGGTACTAGTTTGCCAACATCACTCACTATTACATCATGCAAGACCCTCCCCTTCAGAAAATAAAAAAATCCAAATGTAGCTTAGATTTGGCACAAGGCTACAAATATGGAGCACCTAGTAAAGATCATTCATGGCTTAGTAATTGATCTTTAAAACTAGTTAAGTATTACAGCAATAATAAGGTGCCTTAACACCTAATTGTCTATCTACATATTTTTATTTTTTAGAGGAAGGATTGTCAAATGGATAATTTTCTTTTATCTTTTAATTTATTCTTCCTGTCATAGAAATTGATGATCTGAGTGAGTTGCAATAAAAATAAATCAACTAGAAATAAAAAAGATGAAAGAAAATCAAAAGTTAAAATAAAAAAATTTGTCAAAAATTCTTTTAACACTGTTGATGTTTAAAAGACACTGACAACTATCCTGTCCCTAACAAAGAAAGGAATAAGTTTTGAGGTTTGGTTTTGGCGCTTCTGCAAACCAATGATTCTGTTAGCTAATTAAGCTAGCTAGTTAAAGCAGCTCATTTTGATTAAACAAGTTTGTTCAAGGTAAAACCCACAGAGCTGATCATTTATTCTGATTTGTGCGACTTCTAGAAATAATGACCTGAACGAGTTGTGATGAAAAAAAATAGTCATTAAAACTATTTGATTATTCTTTTTGATATTTTAATCAAAAATTCATCTGATTTTATTTTGACAAGTTTATGAAAAAAATACTTTGAATTTTACTCAAGTTGTTTGTTTCATATTTTAAGATTAAAAAGAAACCCCAAAACAACTTAAATATTTTTGTGGGTGGTAAAATTTGTGCATATTAATTTTTACAAGTCTGTCATTTTTGATAATCATCTCATTTTTTTTGTTTTTTTAATTAAAAAAAAAAAAAAGATGGTAAAACTCCTTAATCTTTACCCACTTTTCCACCAGTGCCCAAGATGTCATGTTTGCATTGAAAAAAATGGTGGGTGTAATCATATGGTAAGTACAAGATTTTGTTACCTTTTTCCCCTTCGTTCTTCTCCATCATGAGTTTCTTCAGACTCTTATTGTCTTTCACCATTCCTACTGGCTTTTATTGTCACTCTCTCTTGGCTTCTGTCACATTTTTGGCTCTCTCTCTCTCTTTTGTTGTCACTCCCCACACTGTCTTGTTGCCACACACTCATACACAATGACTGGTATTTTTGTATATTTTGAATATAAATCTGAAGTCGATATTTTTGGATTCAATTGATTTTAGCAATAATCAAACTAGTATTTAAAAAATTCTAAGATTGTGTGATTGAATGTTTTTTAATCATTAAGTAAAAAAATTTCAATTGGATGTTATTTGGAATGTTTAGTTTTAAGCACTGTCTTTGAAAAAGGTCACTTTTGGTTTTATTGTGATAAGTATCACTTTTTTTTTGTGAAAAGTGGCACATTTTTGTTTATAGATTTTACTGATGAAGATTAAAGAAAATAGCATTTTCAACAAATCATTACTTTTTTCAGAAGAGTAAAAATGCCAAAAAACAAAAAAATGTGCAATTTATGGATTAGGTACTGGAAATGAAGTATTTTGCTAAATTTTTTACTGAAGGTTACCGTACAGTTGGGTAGAGGATAAGACATGGAAAATAAGCATTATATAACTTTACAGGTGCCCGTGGTGTAATGGTTATCGTCGTAGGAAATGGACATGGTGACACGAGTTCAAATCCTGGACCAGGCTAATTGCATTTCACATAGCACTAATACCCTTGGGAAAGGTATGAATCCAATTATTCTCCCTCCAGCTATGGGTAAATAGTAGGGCAGACTGGGTTCTTCAGCCTTGGTGAGGCAACTAGTCTAGGAGAAGGAAAACTCTGAATTCAAACCTGTTAAACTCCACTTAAAAAATTGACCTTGTGTCATATCCTGCCCAAGTGGAGGGGTTCGTAAATAGGATTATATAACTTTAGAGACAGAACATTCAAAATATCTGTATGGAACATTGTAAAATCATTTACTATGGCTTGATAATGTTTTATTTTTAAAAACATTTCAGTTTTCAGTTATGAACATCAAAGTGACAAATCATGATGAACAAAAATGTGTGAAAATCAATGCTGACCATAGCAAATATATTTAGATTATCATTTACAGAATTTTCTTCAAAAAAAAATTTAAAAAAATAGATTCAATTTTGTGTAAGACTAGCCATTGGTCTCACTGACTTTTTCTCCATTGTTTGCTTTCTTTTAAAAGATGTCTCTTCAGTGTCTGTTTTTGTTGGAATTTGGATAGCCATCTTGTTTTCAGTTGTGCAATACAAAAAAAGTACACCTTCTTAGTAACAAGGCTGGAATATGTTTTAACACTCAGTTGTGCCTTGTTACTGCTCATATATGTTTTAGTTATCTCTGATTGACCGATCTGCTGCTATTGATGGACAAGTCTATAAATATTTGCTAGTAATTTGTAGATGGCTAATATTAATTAATGACCCCTACCCCCCAAAAAAAACAATCCAACACTCTGTTTGGGGTATAAGATAGAATCTTCGACCTTTTAAAAGAAATACTTATTAAAATGAAAATTTTGAATTTTTTTAATTATTATTATTATTATTATTATTATTATTATTATTAATAATAATAATAATAATAATAATAATAATAATACAATTATTGTGTTTTTTTTTTTTTTATAATAAACACAAAAACAAGATTAGTGATTTAATTTTTTTTTTTTTTTTTAGTATTAATTGGCTGGTTTATTGTCATATCCCAGACACTTGTTTGGGTAGGGGTACCTCTCTGCTGGGCTAATAATGCCTAATTTACTAAGTTAAAATTCAATTGTCTTCTATAATCTTTCTGAAAATGTTGAATTTTATTCCTGTCTTTGGCTTCATAAACATGTCGGCTACATTTTTCTCTGTTTCAATGGATTCTAAAAGAATAGACCCTTTATTCATTTCATCTTGTATAAACTGAAATTTTATATCAATATGTTTTGATCTTTGATGAACAACTGGGTTTTTTTGCCAAAACAATACTGGACTGATTATTACAATGAATAGTTGTTGGGTGTTTAAGTGACTCTAGTTCCATCGTAGTTCTCAATAGTGCTCTAAGATACAGTTTTTAGAGTTCGAGTTAATAGCCTCAGTATAATTAGTGGGGATTGTATGCATTGTATAACAGTCATCAACTCCACTAAATTCAAAGTTTTCAACTACAAAAAGATAGGGTTTTCTTCTGTCAGATTGGATACTGTTTTATTTGCTCCTCCCCTTTTGGTGTTGAGGTTATCTTTTGTTTTTTTGTCATATGTAGTGCTTATATAGTCTGACAATTCTGTATGTTTATCCTGTTTCATTAGTGGGCTATTATCATAAGAGTTGGTGAATTTTGCACACCTAACTCTTTTAATAGCTGTTGATTCTGGAAAATAAATCAAATAAGATGGACTTTGCCTATCATAGCTGACAAAGATGCTTTTTCACAGCGAGGATCTAATTTCATTTTATTTTGTATGTAACAAAAGCAAGTCATACCAGAAATATGCATATTATTTAAGTTTGGTTTTGAATCGGTAAAACTTTCATATCGGGTTTTTCTTGTGTTTTTATTATAATGATTTCTAATGTACGCTGAAGCCATCAATGTGTAAACTCACAAGATTTTGGGCAATTTTGACTTAATAAGGAGACACCTTGCCATGGAAAATAAAGTGTGCTACGAATGCTCAGCAGTTTCCATTTTGATGCAGGGAATAAGGAGCTGTACAAGTAGCTGTTGATAAGGTTCAGAAGTGAACTCCGTTCCATTGCCTGTCTATAAACATCTTACATGGCCATAAGGGGCAATG
The DNA here is from genome assembly GCA_963585895.1 of Sepioteuthis lessoniana. Lineage (NCBI taxonomy): Eukaryota > Metazoa > Mollusca > Cephalopoda > Myopsida > Loliginidae > Sepioteuthis > Sepioteuthis lessoniana. The sequence goes on from CAUZXS010001941.1 coordinate 49,591, forward strand.
TCAGCCAAATATATTGTTGTAGTAAGCAAAGTGCTGGACTTGTGTTTTAAGAAATATAACATTGTAAGGCCAGAATAGTCATCAATGAAATTAAGTACATATTTATAACCATCTTTTGCTAAGGGTTGAATGGGGCCTGCTAAATCACTGTATACAAGTGCAAGGATTTTTGTTGCCTTGCAATCCAAAGTCTTATTTCTGTTATTAGACGTCTTCCCTTCAATGCATATGTTACAGTTAAGAGCATAATTTGGTATTAGTTTTATCTTCATTCCATTTACTAAGTTGGGTAACTTTTTAATATCAGATTTGTTACAGCAGCCTAAGATTTTATGCAAAATATGCAAGTTGTAAGTGGCATTTCGGGCAGAAACAATATTTTTTAGATAATACAAATGTCCTCTCTGTATTATGTTGAAAACTATTCCATTAGGGGTAAATTAATAGGGAGTTGTCTCACTTAAAACTTATGTGCGCACCATTTTTTGTTGTCGTTTGTACTGAAAATATATTTTGTTTAAAAGTTGGTATATATAAAGCATTTTTTAAGATACACCTACACGTGTGTCCTTTGCTATTGTGTAAATAAATGCAGACGTCACCTCTTTTCAACGCTATATTATTTGCTCGGCTCCCGTCAGCTAATTCAACAAAATGGTTCTCTGGCTCAAAATTTTGGTCAAAATTAATAAATTTTGATTTATCAGTTATTTCATGTTTGTTAGCTCTGCAGTCAACCAACAAATTATTTTTGTTCGAAACAATATCATATCCTAAAGCAAAGAAATAGGTTTGGCCTTTTGAATAGGTTCTTATATTCTGACAAAAATCTTTTTGCCTTTGGTTTTGGTATTGAAAAGCTTTGCGGCCCTTTTCTCTTACAAATGTAACAAATAATATTCGTCTTCCCGGGGGGGGGGGATATTGTAGTCTTCACTACTATGCTAAGGTCTCTGGTAATTGTTGTAATTATAATTTGTTGATTTTTAATCATAGCAAGAATGCGTACTTTACCCCAAGTTTATTCTTTGGCTTAGCCTTTTTAAATCTGGTCTCCATTTGTAATATATTGTAAGATTCATCTGGCAGGTAACACATATGCTCTGTTTCTTCATAACTTCTTAAACATACCTTAAATTCAGAAAAAAATCAAGGTTTTCTTCTGGGTTATAACCGTTGCAAAATGTTTAAAATTAGGAGCCAATCCTTTTAGAACCATGGCAATTAAGTCTACCATTTATAATTTCCCCAGCTTCTTTCAGAGCATTGGAAATATTCTCTGCCCTTATACAGTCTCTAATAGACTCTGATTCCAATCTCCTCAAAGATGTTAGTTCTGTATTGAGGAAAATAACTTTCAGCTTTCCTTTTGACAAATAATGTTCCCTTAATATTGTTAAGGCCTTTTCTTCCATTGTCTTGTGCATCTCTCATCATTAATGACACACTTTTATCATCCAAATACTGAATGAGCTCGGTGAAGACGGTAGCATTCTTTTCTACGAAATCCATATCATCACTTTGATCTGTTGTGTAAATGTTGAATTCTAAGATATCCTAGGAACTTCACTTCCCATGACTTGTACTTGGATTCATTGCCATCAAAAAGTTTTGCTGCTCTGGACCTATAAACTGTTGAAATTTGGGTAGCCATCTTGTTTTCAGTTGTACAATACAAAAAGGTACAATTTGGGTAGCCATCTTGTTTTCAGTTGTACAATACAAAAAGGTACACCTTCTTAGTAACAAGGCTGGAATATGTTTTAACACTCAGTTGTGCCTTGTTACTGCTCATATATGTTTTAGTTATCTCTGATTGGCTGATCGGCTGCTGCTACTGACGGACAAATCTACAGATATTTGCTAGTAATTTGTAGATGGCTAATACTAATTAATGACCCCACCCCAAACATTCCAACAATTTTAAGATGTCTTTGGAGTATCTATTTTAAAAGATGTCTCTGGAGTATTTGTAAAACCTACAACAGCACAGAAGGATCTAGAAAACAGAATTAGAAGAGACTTCCATAGCAATTTGAATTCCAACCAAAAGGTGCTTTGGTCACATTAGTTAGTTTTTCTTCTCTTTAAATGGTTGTCATACCAAGGTAGAAGAGCCCAACCTGCCCTATTATTTATCAATAGCTAGAAGGAGAAGAGTTGGATGTATACCTTTCCCAATGATATTAGCGCTATGTGAAATGCTAACAGCCTCATCCAGGATTTGAACTTGTATCACCGTGTCCATTTCTACTGATGGTAAACTTTTCACCACAAATGTCATCAAGAGAGAGTATCACTATTGAAAATCATTTGCACCTGCTTGATTATATTAGCCATATTAATGTGCAATTAATATATAACTAAAAATTGGAACGGTTTATGGCGGACAAAGAAATGAAATATTAACACTGATCATAGCAAACATTGAAATAGATTATCAATTATAAAATTCTCTTAATGAAAAAAAGAATTCAATTTTCTGAAAGACTGCTGTGATATTAACCCAAACAGTCTCTCACTAACAAACTGACCACCTTGTTGGCTGGGGCTGTAGAAGACCCCTCCCCTTTTATGAGGTCACCTGTGAGTGCCAACTCATAATGTCTGAGAATGGTTTCTTAGTGGTTGAGTGGTCTATGACCTGGTCAAGTCACCTGTTACATTCCACTTTGGGTCTTACTAGTGCTAGAAAGGCGGTCAGAGAGGCTTTGATCTGATCAATCGGCTGGTCATATCAAACGATATCACCTATATGGTTAAGTCCTGATTTGTATTCTTTGAATTACTCTTATGGTAAACAAACACCTAACCTTTTTTTAGGAGCTAAAAGGTGGGGGATGAGGGTCAACTACACCAAGAGAAATGGTTAATGAATATTATTTCTACCAGTTTAATATGCACGAATTCATTATATACAAAAAAAAGAGATTTAGCATTAAATAGCCCACAAGGGTTGATATGTCATTAAACAAACTAACTAACCAATCGATTTTCCTTAAGTTGTTATATTTTTAAAAAGTTGATTTATCAGTATTGAACAGAATAACATCCTTCAAGGAAAATGTGAAAGTTATCAGATTTGTCACAACAGCAAGAAAGAAATCAAACAGCTATTTTGAATGTACAATGTGTTTATTTACGGGTTGAAAATTACACTGGGGGGGGGAGACAGATATTAGTAACTTAGCCCAAAATTGATGACAAACTTTATCTCCCCCCTCCCCCCCCGAAATCCTCGCCAACTGCTTCAAAGTTTGGCTGCTGACCTGATTACTCTAACTATTGCTGCTGCTAACTTACTGCTTTAAACTTAACTTCTTCTTCATCATGTCCCTGACCCTCTCTTGCCACCCATCTCTATCGTTCATTGCTCCCAGCAGGTCTTCAGGGCTATATCCTGTATTGGCACAGAGCTGTTGTATATAGGTTCTAGCTGGTCGTCTTGCCTTTGCACATTCATGTGAAGGGGTCCACAGCAGTATGTTGCTTATGAGCTCGTCCTTACTTCTCCAGCAGTGTCCTGCATGTCTGGTTTGTCTAACTTGGATAGTTTTTGTGATGGGTGGTAGGTGGCCGTATAGTTGCTGTTTTGTGGGGTGCTGCCTCCAGGACTTGTTCAATACAGCTTGCATCATTCTTGTGTAATTGCCATCAAGCTTTTTCTCCGTCCATTTAGTTAGCGTCCATGTAGTACATCCATATAGCAGTATCGACACATATGCTGCTTGTAAAAAATTGCGTTTTATATTATCAGTCAGGTCTGACTTCCATATGACTGATAGCCTATCGATAGCTGTCCATACCTTTGCTAGTCATGTGTTGATGTCTTTCTCGGTTGATGAGACGCTGATTCCTAGGTAGGTGAACTTGTCCACTAGTTTCATAGAACTGCTATTTAATGTAGAGATATTGCCTCTTTGATTAAAGCACATGTATTGTTTTGTCTGCGTTGACATGGAGGCCTATGTCAGCAGCTGCTCATTCCAGACTATGTAGCAGGGTTTCAGCTTGGGCAAGTGTATTTGCCAGAGCCGCTGTGTCATCGGTGTAGTTCATGTCCGTAATTATTTGTGTGGGGTATCTTCTGCTTCTTTCATTATATCAATAGACATTCTAAGCATGTAGTCTAGGCAGATGATAAACAGGTATGGGGCTATTGTGTCTCCTTGCAACACACCTGCAACAATGTCGAAAACTACTTCCACTATGAAGCAGGGTTGAATATATAAAAACCTACTTTTGAAATTTTCGCCTTCTATTCAAAGCAACTAATTGTTTATACTGGAAACGGCTCTTTTTGGAATCACTCTTTTCTTTTCTAGAGCTGCCCACACAGTTTTTGATCATAATTAAAAGGGATTAATTCCTATTGTCCGAGCCAAGTTGCTTCCAAGACCACATGAAATGTCGTTTAGCATTTATAATTGAGCTATGACAATGATAAAAGAAAGGAGACATTTTCTTTTTTTTTTTTTTTTTTTCTTTTTTTTTAAGCTCATTTATAATCGGTCAGCAACTTTTTAAAACTTTTATTACCCATCTACTTAGAAATTTTTTAGCCCAGACAGCTGTGGTGGTGGTGGTGGTGGTAGTGTGGAGCTGTAGAATTCACTGACTGCACCTCGGCAGAAGGGTAAGACCCCCCCCCATGAATTTCCTTAACATGACACTTAACCATGTAATGGTGAGGCCCCAGTCCTGAAGCTTTGGAGAATGTAGATTACCCTTTCATTGCTATTACTCCCAGGTCCACTTTGATCTGGTGTGACCTGTTAGGGTTCCATCTATGGGTCAAATAGAACTGTTTGGCCATTTAATTGTGTGCAAACAAATGATTAATAGTAAATAGAATTATCTGTGTTAGGAATCCTTGAAACCATTTAACTGTGTGCAAACTAATGATCTCTGGCTTGTTTAAAAATGTTACTTACAGACTATTTCTTTACAAATCATATATATTTAATATACTTATATATATAAACAGGATTTGGTATTAAATAACCTACAAGGGTTGGTATGCCATCAAACCCAACCAACCAACCTAGAAATTTGTTTTTATTTTGTGGTCAGTTTGACAAAGTTTGTGTGTGTCCCAAAAAGAAAACAACTCCCCCATCACCACCACCACCACCACCACCACCATGGTGTCACTTTAAGATTCATTTTGAACAGTTTGGTGCTAAGAAAAAAAATATAGTAAACATTTTGTTTGATATGTTTGCAAAAAAGAAAGTCGTATTTTTAACTTAACATATTTGTTGCCATGTGAAATATATATTGAAAAAAAAAAGAAAAAAAGTTCTGTGAATATTACTGTAACATCCCCATGATACGGATATGTGAAATAGACATGGCTTCATAGAATGTTCATAAACATATAGGAATCCAAAAACACGAAATTCACGAAATTGGTTTAGGTACGAAACTTTATTACCTTTGAGTTAAAGGTTTTTTGACATTAGGAGAGAGAGAGAGAGAGAGACACAATCTTTCTATGCTGACTGCTTTTACATCGTCAGCTCTCAACCCAACCAACGTGCATTGCATGTAGCACACAAAGTCGTCTGGCCTCGCCCAGGTCTGAATGTTGACTCTCGTTTGAAGGCAGGAACTCAACTAACTGCTTTTTCTCAAATCCCCAAATCCTCAGCCCACGCTTCCGGGCATGACATCATTCACCTCCCTAGTCCCATTTCCTATCTGGGAATTTTATTTTGACATCTATGAATGACGCATCCTCCCCGTGCACGTGAACACCTGCATTAATGTGGCACCTAACTAACCCATGCGCTAAGCAAAAGGTTCTCAGCCTAACTAAAACGAAATCCCTCGGCAATTATATTACATTACAATGCATCCAAAATGCTAATATTGCATGTGGAGGAGGTGGGGATATACCAAAAGTTCAATATGCACAGTTTTATAGGATTTGAATACATTGTACGGAACTATTTAAATGTTTTGGCTGACCCCCCACCCCCCAATTCCAAATCCTGACAATGATCTTCCAAAAGTTGAATCAATTTCTTTTATTTTTAATTTTTATTTAATTCTTTATTTTTATTTTATCTTATTTTTTCAGCAATGTTCCCGATGCAAGCATGATTTTTGTTGGATGTGCTTAGGAGGTGAGTTAGTCTCTCTCTCTCTCTCTCTCTCTCTCTCTCTCTCTCTGATTTGTTAAGTGGCAAATCATATTTTATCCCAAGGTCATTCTTTGCTGACCCCTCCAGATATCATTTGTGACTTATAAACTGTATTTAGAGTTTATAATACAATGACTGTATCCTCTGCAGAGGGTTGGTCCAGTCAACTGGGAGAGCTGCAGAATACACCAACTGCAACTCTGCATGGAGAGGGGGGAGACCCCCCAACAAGTGTCTTGGATATGACACTAAACAATCTGATAGTGAGGTTCCAGTAATGCTGGAGTTTTGGGAAATGTGGAGTGCCCCTTCATTGCCATTACTCCCAGGTCCACTCTGGCCCTGAGTGTCAAATAAAAACTGTTAGACATTTAAACTTAGAAATGACTTATGCTAAATTGAATTGTTTGGAATAAAATGTTTAATCATTTAGCTGTGTGTAAGTAAGTGACTGCTGTTTAATTGAATTATTCGTGATACAGAACAATACTTGGAACAATTTAACTTTATTGACTCATGTTAAATTCAATTGTTAGAAATAGAACTGTTTGATCATTTAACTGTGTGTTTCTAGAAAATGTGTTTATGAATCATATTTAATATATGTGTAAAAACAGAATTTGGCATTAAATAACCAACAATGATTGATATGCCATAAAACCCAACCAAACCAAACCAAACCCTGCAGAGGTGGGAAGACCACCCTTCAAAAAAAGTGTTTGAGGTAGGTTCTGGGTATGATGGCAAGGCTCCACTCTTCGAGCTCTGGGGAATATGGAATATCTCATTCATTGCCATTACTTCCAGGTCCACTTGGAGTGGTACTACCTGTTATGGTCTCTTCTATGAATTGAATAGATCTTTTTAAAAAAAGATTTGTATTTGATAGGAATGCTTGATGCCCTATAACTACAGGAATGCTTGATGCCCTATAACTATAGGAATACTTGATACCCTATAACTATAAATTATTAGTATCAAGAATAGTTACTTGAAACTATAATTGTTTACAAATGATTCAAATAATTCATTAATTGAAACAAATAAAATCACAAAGAAAAAAGATTGACTTTGGCATTAAATAACCTAACAAGGGTTGACATGCCATAAAACCAACCTATCGTTTTTCATTTTTTGTTATGCCAATTTGTTGTTTGAGATGGTAATTTTTTTTTTTTTTTGGTCCCTCCCCACTTATCTATACTGAGCAGTGAGAAGCCATGAAAATTCTTAACGTGTTTAATGTCGTATGATCCAATGGTGGGTTGTATTACATTGATGAACATGTTAAAGCTACTTTGAAGGTAGAAAAAAAAAATTTTTTTTTCTATTGAAAAATATAAATAAATGATTTTTGTCTTATCAGATTGGAAAACCCATGGCAGTGAATATTATGAATGCAGTCGTTACAAAGAAAACCCCAATATTGCCAATGAATCTGCTCACGCTCAAGCAAGAGAAGCCCTTAAGAAATATTTGTTTTATTTTGAAAGGGTAAGTAAGGATTTTTCTCCTCCCCTCTCCTCCTTTTATCATCAGGTAACCTTCCTCCAAAAAAGGAATTTTGATTAAATCGATACCATAATAGATTTAATAAAAAAACCTAATTCAAATGTGGAAATGATAGATTCAGTGTTAAAAGTGGCTGATAAATATTTTGTTGAAAACCAGACAACATTGTTTTTAGCAGGGATTTTTTTTTTTCTTGTCTCTGAAAAATTTTCTCCCCAAGCCTTTTCACCATCATTGGTCATTCTCTAGTGTATAATTGAAATGTTAATTTTTCTTTTCTTTAAAATCCAGTAAAACTTTTTCTGATGTGAAATGTTTTCTGCCAAAAAGTGTAAAGAAATTTTAAATCTTAAGATTCAAAGTTTTAAAAGAGGGAAAAATGATTTTTTTACTTTTAAAAATGAACAATGATGGTTGAAAGTACTCGGAAAACTTTTGACAATATTTTTTTAAACTGAATGAATCTTAAATTTTGTAAGATTATAAAAATAAGAAAAATCAAAAATTGTTGAAATGATCTTTGTGGTTTTTAATAAAACAAGCTAAAGATAAAAACTGTTACTGAAATATATATATATGGCTCATTTACAGAAACTTTTCTCATTTTCTTATGTTTTGACCTGCACTATAAAAAGAACAAAGTATTTTTCTATAAGTTTTTCTTATTTATGAACAAAGAATGTAAATCTGGATCAAATGAATCCGGAAATCATATCCAGAAATCAACTCGTACTCCAACAGCTAAGAACAACTTAATTTAAATTGTTCAAAAACAAAAAAAGCTATTTTCCACCATTGTTTAAAATTGCCTGAAAATTCAACTTGTTTGAATCCTATGAAAACAAATTTGAACCATTTTTGAAAATAATGACAACTACAACCAAAAATCTGAATTTTTAGGGTGAATTTTATATTTGTGCAATTTGGATTTACATTCCTTTGTTTGTGAACAAAAAAAACTTGAAAAAAAATCATGCATTCTTCCTTGTTTATTTTCTTTTAACCAAACTTGCATGAACGAACAAATCCTGCTGATATATATATATATATATATATATATATATATATATATATAGGAACGTTCTACATTAATTTTTGAAGTGATTTGTTTAAATCAAGTTTCCAAATTAGTTTGGCTTGTGGGTCACATCTATAAAATTTATCCAAGCCACAGCAGCTTGAAATATGGAAATGATAGGATTGATTTTTCTTATTTAAAGTTGATTTTGTTTGAAAATTTAATTTGACTTTTTTTAACTATCATTTCCCAGTGTAAACCTGGTTATTGTCTTTAATTTTTCATGTTTCTTTTTTTTAAATTTATCTAATTAAAAAAATAAATCCAAATCGAGTTTATTGCAGGAGTGTCCATTGTGTAGTGGTTAATGTACTGGATTGTAACATTGTAGTTAGCAAGTTCAAACTCCAGTTGTGCTATTATGTTCAGTTTTGGATTAATACTCTTGGGAAAAATATAAATTCCCTTAATCTTTTGGCTTGGAATTAAAAAAGAGTGCCATTACTGTTTTTCTATAAAGATGGTTTTGTTATTAAATAACCCATAAAGGTTGATAGCTCATAAAACACTGAAACCAAACCTAAAAATTTCTTAACATTTTTTTAAAAGAAATTCTTTGGCTCTTTTGGCAGTTAGTTGATGATTTAAATAAAGAATTTGTACTTACGCTAAAAGGAAAAGAGCAAAATCTCTCTTGGTTCTTAAAAAGATTCCATAGTCATTTTTGTACAAGTAAACACCAATTTTTTAAATTCTTTTTTTTCATCATACAACACGTGAAAGCACGTGCGATACCCTGCCCTCATCAGGCGCCAACCAGGGGTGATAACAATTTCGGTAGCTCAAGGCAGTACTGCCACTCCTGGCGCTACCAAGCAGCTTTTGACACTGGACAGGGTATTAAGAAAATTATATACATGCCAGATCAATTAAGAATTTAGGTGGACTTAAAAAAATAATTGTTTACTAAAACTTTTCTAGAAATCTAGTGGGGGGTGTAGAGTACCCCTTTCATTGCCATTACTCTCAAGTTCAATTTGATCCAGTGGGGGTGATTACATGTTAAGGTTCTAGTTATGGATTAAATAGATCTGTTTCACAAAAAATATAGATACAAACTTCAAATCAATCCTTTGTATTGGACTGTAGCTTTAAGGTAAGTGAGTCCAAACTCCGATTTACTTTTGGACTAATACCCCTAAAGAAAGGTATTGAGCCTCCTGATTCCCCTAGGAATAGGTTGAATAGTATCACTCCTGTTTGTTTTTTTTTTACTGGGATGGCTTTGGCATTAGATAATCCATGAGAGTTAATGCCATTAAACAAAGGAACAAAGTTTTTCAAAATTCTTTTTTTTTTTTTTAAACTTGAAAATTATAAAAATAAAAAGGAATTATTTTCCAATTAGCCTGTATATGAAATATTTGTATCTTTCAAGGAAGTTGATCTATTTGTCTTTTTGGATTTACCAATATCAGCTGCCAAAATTCTTTCTCTCCTCCAGACAAACTCACTTGACCCACTTGATTGTCATTATCTACAAGTCATAAAAATTAATTTTAAAAAAATTTTGTTTTTTTAAGTCTACCAAAACTTCAGAGCTGCTTCCCCAAAATGTTCTTGTATGACTTCCTAAGCGAGCACTCTGTGCAAGACTCCCTTTGCCTGCTCCGGCTAACTCTCATCACAAAATATCTCCAATTCTTCATTTTCTTCTGAAGCTCCCATTCCTCCTCACAGAGAGCACCTAAGATGTTTTGCTTCCTCATCTTTTTTCTTATCCATTTTTCAGAGCATTATCCTTTCTCCTTTTTAATTATTTTTATTTTATTTTCATTCAGTGGGAGAACCATGCGAAAAGTTTGAAACTGGAAGAACAGACTTTGTCCACCATAAAAAGCAGAATCCAAGAGAAAGTCATGAACAATTCTGGAACCTGGATTGATTGGCAGTATCTTCTTGATGCGGCATCTTTGTTGAAAAAAGTAAAATCACCAAAATTTTATCTTCATTCTCCCTCCCATTGTCCCTAAACGCCAGTTGAATGACCTGTTGTCCCCTTCCCAACTAGAAATGTTCATTCAAAGTCTAAAGCAACAAGAATTGCCATGTGTTTAACATTCAACTTTGGCCTTTTAACACTGTTGAATCCCTTAAACATAAAATCACAAACGTCATCTCTTAAGACATTTGAAATGATTTGCAAATAACAATTCTGTAAGGATTTTTTTTTTCCTTTGTTTTTTTTCTCCCATTTTCTTTTTTTTTTTTTTTCTTCCTCTTCTCCAGGGGAAGTTCCCATGGTGTCTAACATATTAGACAGACATTGCAGTATGTGACGTTAAACTGCGGTCGTGCTGTTACATTCACTCTTGGCCTAATGCCTTTGGGAAGAAACCAAATCATCTTTTTCTCTACTCTTTTTACTTCTTCTTCCATCTTTTATCTATATTTTTTTAATCTTTGATTTACTTAGCTAATATTTATTCCCCTGTCTGCCAAAATCTGTGCACTTGTCAATGGAAAAAGAAAAACCTCATAAAACAATATGTCATTCTGAGTATTTTAATTTTAAATTTGATAAGCACAGAAATAAAAATCTATCAAATTTAACATTTCCTTGTTTTTTTTTTTTTTGTTTCATTTCAGTGTCGTTACACTCTGCAATATACCTACCCATATGCTTATTACATGGAAAAAGGGGCCAGAAAACAGTTGGTATGTCGGTGGTTATTTTCCTTTGGTTTTTTGAAAATTTTTAGTATTCAAACATGATTGTGCCAATGCATTAGATTTTATTCGAGATTGCTCCTTTGCCCTTGGGGCTGAGCACTATTTTACTATACACTATACAGTTCAGTATTTCAGGTTATTGTCAGATATTAATAATAAAAAGTTTAGTGTTGTGATGACAGTTCAGTTTCTTTTAATAGGATTGGTTTAAATGGGTCAGATTTTCTAATTAAATCCAATGGCATAAGAAAAGCAAAAGATAATAGAAAATCAAATTGACTGGTTCCTCTAATGGCGTCATGAGAACGAAATTCTAAAAACAATAACAGAATTAAAACAAGGGATAGAAGCATACCTATTATTTCTATCTTTTTCTCTCTCTTTTTATTCATACACGCACACACGTTAGATTTAATCTTTTTTTTTTCTCATTCAGTTATTGTTTGTATTTTAGTATGCCACATTCATTGAGTATTTGGTGAGGACAAGGGATTTATTGTAAAAACATAGCTGTGGATTACAGGATTACAGGTTGGGGGTTAGCATTCTGGAGTGAAGTTTAAATTTGATTTATATTCTTTCTCTTTCCTTCTCTACACATATCTCTCTCTCTTTCCTTCTCTACACATATCTCTCTCTCTTTCCTTCTCTACACATATCTCTCTCTCTTTCCTTCTCTACACATATCTCTCTCTCTCTTTCCTTCTCTACACATATCTCTCTCTCTCTCTTTCCTTCTCTACACATCTCTCTCTCTCTCTCTTTCCTTCTCTATACACCCTTCTCTCTCTCTCTCTTTCCTTTTCTATACACCCTTCTCTCTCTCTCTCTCTCTCTTTCCTTTTCTATACACTCTTCTCTCTCTCTCTCTTTCCTTCTCTATACACCCTTCTCTCTCTCTCTCCTTCTATACACATCTCTCGCTCTCTCTCTTTCCTTCTATACACATCTCTCTCTCTCTCTTTCCTTCTCTATAAACCCTTCTCTCTCTCTCTCTTTCCTTCTCTATACACCCTTCTCTCTCTCTTTCCTTCTCTATACACCCTTCTCTCTCTCTCTCTCTCTCTCCTTCTCTACACATCTCTCGCTCTCTCTCTTTCCTTCTATACACATCTCTCTCTCTCTCTCTCTTTCCTTCTCTATAAACCCTTCTCTCTCTCTTTCCTTCTCTATACACCCTTCTCTCTCTCTTTCCTTCTCTATACACCCTTCTCTCTCTCTTTCCTTCTCTATACACCCTTCTCTCTCTCTCTCTATCTCTTTCCCATTAACATTTTGACTTTTATCTAGTTTGATCCACATTTGTTTGGGAATGAGTTTCATTTCTCTCATTTTCCGGAAAAATAAAGTTTCTTTATAACTCTAAATCATTTTCCGTAAATCAAGATGAGAAATTTGTGATTGAAACTGAGATTTTTCTCAAATCCTAAATGTTTTGTTTGCTGGGACAATAGAATACACCTCTGGTGGTTGAGCAGTCTGTGTGACCCAGTTACCTAAGCGGCCACATGACTAGCAACACTCCATTTTGGTCCTTAATGAAATAGACGGATGTTCAGATAGGCCTAATCCTATCAATCAGCTGGTCACATCAAACCCTCTTTCAGAGTCTTGCAATTTATTTATTTTGTAAAATTCCAAATCAGAAAGTGGTGCCTATAGGGTCAATCATGCTCAAGAAAGATTAATGTTTCCCCTTTTATCACTAGGTGAGTAGTCATTTTGGGAATGAAAACTTAGAGATCCTAAATTGTTTATTCTTTTCCTCAGAGTGATTATACTGACTGTATAATCCTGAGTTGCCTTAGTGAATGTGTTTCTCCCTTGATATTTCTTTTTATAAGGCTCCAGGGTGGATGAGGAGCTCTGTCAGTGAACTCATTAAAAATCCTCATGGATACAAAAAACGAAAAATGACAAAACAAAAGTAAAAAATCCCAAACTCTAAAATACCTTTTATCCAAAACTTGACTGATAATGACTCCAGTGCTCAAGTCAACAAAAGAATACCCACCCCTATCACCAAGTTGTCTCCTTTCATTATTGAAAAGACACTTAACTCCATGATCAAATCTAAATCTGTTAAGAAACTAGCAAAACAACATTCTACTGTTGGAAGTCACAAAGAAAACTTATTCAGACCTTCTACTAGAACAGAAGTACTTATACAATTTTAAATTTAAAATCCTATCCTGACATCTCCTGGAGCTCGTCAAAGGGCAGAGTGAAAAGTCTAGATCTCTCCCTTTGCATGAGATAAAAACCAACCTTTGCAAACAAGGTGTTACTGACACCTGAAAAATCTTTCAAGAAAAATGACAAAATAATCCAAAAATATTCTCAGCTTCAACACCTCCAAAAACCCCTACCAAAATGAAAATAAGATGTACTATAACTAAAGTCGAAACATACATGCCAAACCCACTCAGATGTCATTGGTGTCAAAGATTTGAGCATCACAGAAAAATTCACCAAACTTCTAACATGTTAAAGATGTTGAGAAAGTGGAACAGACTTCAAAGACTGTGATCAACCACATATCTGCTCAAACTGTTAATAAAACCATGCAAAAAAGAATATCAGAAATAAAACACAAAAAAATCTCTCATTTCTGGAGGCAGGAAAAATAGTTGAAAATTCGATAGTAACAACAATTTATGGAAACAGCCAAATTCACCAACAAATCAACTCAAAACCAAAGAATTGATCCATTACGAGATGATAATCTTAATAAAGGAACTTAAAACATTAATTGCTTAGAGAAAGCTTTACAACCGAGCCCTCCACCCGGGTTAAACTAGATTCAAAGAGCCCCAAACACCAGACTAATAAAACTGAAGGCCCACAAAAAACAAACCAAACAAAAACCCAACTTTAACAACAAACCGCATGTATCCATATTATCACTACCAAACCTAATAACCCCCCCCCCAAAAAAAAATTGGATAACAATGAAAGCCCACTGCTAACCCCAAAAGAAAGATCTCCCTGGAAGAGGGAAATTGACAAACAGAGATTGAGAATTTTGCTGATAGAAACAGAAAACAGATTCAAATTAATGAAAACAGAAACTCAAGAAAGCTTCTCAAAACAGAAAAATCTTAAATATCCAAGAAGGCCCAAAAAAAATCAGATAAAAAAGATTCAGTGATTTCCATGGTTTTTAAGCTAACCAAATAAAATGAAAAATAAAACACTAAAACAAAATAAACTTCAATCACACAACAAAGATTAAAATGTATGATTCCTAAAATAATTCAATGGAACTGCCATGTCTATGAGGCAAATTACAATAAGATGCTTCTTTTAAAAATAAGATGCTTCTATTAATCACTGAACTCAACCCTACTGCCATATGCTTCCGAGAAACCTTTAAAAATACAGTAATGAACCAAATATGAAAAACTATGACACATCCTCGTGTATATTCTCTGCCATAGACCTAACGTTCAATGATCCGTCAATCTTCTGAGAATATAACTGGAGGATATACAAAGACCCCTGCATCAGTGACCATTACCCAATGGAATAATGGAAAACACTATAATAGAAAATTCAAAACCAAAAACAATTCCAAAACCCCCACAATGTGATTTTAAAAAAGCAAACTGGCAATCCTACAAAAACCTATGCCTTACCACGCTAATCTCAGAATCAAATACAAATGAAGAAGAACCCCTAATACATATTACCGACATCCTCATTATCATAGCCAACAAAACTATCCCCATAACAACAAACCCTGGTTCACTGAGTGCAAAGGCATGATAAGAGAATGTCAAGCAATACTCAGGAAAACAAACCCCTTATTAGAAAATCTAAACAAAAATAAACAATAAAGAGCCAAAACTCAACGTACCATCAAGGAAGCCAAAAAAATCCTCTTGGAAAACCTTTGCCTCAAAAATAAACTCCAACTCCAACCCCAAAATAATTTGGAACTAATAAAGAAAATTTCAAATAAAAATGTCAACACTGATAAATCACTTCAAAGAAACACAAATGCCACAAGTGAAAAACAAATAAATAATCTGATTGTCAAAAATTCTACTCCAGCATCATCCACAAAATTTACTCCAATAAATTCAACTCAATCTGAATCAAAGAAGAAAACAATAAAATTCACCTGACAATACGGAAAGCTAAAATCACCTCTTCACCTTAACTGAACTCCAAAACTCTATCCAAATCTAATAACTCAGCCACTCGTCCAGATAAAATCCACTACACCCTCCTCAAAGAACTCCCAACAATATCCCTGAAATATCTCCTAAATATATACAACGATATTTGGATCTCTGGCAACATCCTTACCTTATAGAAACAAACTACAACCATCCTTATCCTCCAAAAACAAAAAGATCTCACAAGCCTTACCAGTTATAGACTTAACAGCTTTAAGCAGCTGTTCTTGCAAAACTCTCAAAAGGATGATCAATCTAAGATTGTCTTGACCTTGAAAAAGCCTGTAATATCATGGCCATACTTGAATACTCAAAGATCTTGACCTACAAGGCAGACTTCCCATTTTCGTAAAACTTTTCCTAGAAGACCAAACTTTCCAAACATAAGTAAATAATACATTCTTTGATTGAAGATCACAAAAAATAGGTGAACCTCAGATATCTGTGATCCTCTTCATAATCAAAATTAATCAGATAACAACCTGTCTCCCTCTTAGACATCAATGGATTACTATTTGTTGATGATTTTTTCATTTGTTATAGCTTCATAAATATGGCTATCATAAAAAGAAATCTCCTACAAAATATCAAAATGAGCCACGGAAAATGGATTCAAAATTACAAATACCAAAACTAAATGCATTCACTTCTGTCAAATCCACAAAATGCACAACAACCCGGCCCTAATACTAATGGTACTGAAATACTCATCAACACAAACTCCCTAGCATTACTCGTGACTGAAAACTGTCCTTTAACCCCATATCAAACAACTGAGGATAAAATGCAACCAAACTATCCAATTCCTGAGAGCCGTAGCCCACATAGACTTGGCGTACTGACAAAAAGACATTAATCAAATTATACAGATCTCTAAGATCAAAGCTTCATTATGGCTGCTTCATATATGGAGCAGCCAGAAAGTTGAGAACTTGATACAATCTGCCACCTTTGTATTACTTTAGTTGCCTTTACTACCTCTCCAATCAAAAGCTTATACGTAGATGCTAAAAAACTCCCTCTCTCTCTCTTTGAGAAGATAAATTTATACTCCAAACTCTTTTCATGCCCCCTAAACCCTGCCTATAACTGCAACATGGCAATAATATAGAAAAACCTGTTTGAAAATAAAGCAAAGACCATCAAACTTCTTGATCTTTGTATCTAAAACCTCAACAAAATCAAAAATAAAGCAAAACCATGGATTATAAATCAACCAATAGTTAGACTAGAACTAATCAAATCATCCCCCATTACTTTCCAGGAGAAATTCATCAACACCCAAAATAACTTCTCAGACCCGCACATCTATACAAATGGGTCTAAACACAGAATGAAAGTTGATTGTTTTGCTAAAACTCTTAAATGAATTATCAGTCTACAATGCAGAAGTCACAACTATAAACATTTCAGCTAAGCACAAATCCTCTAAATTTATCATTTACTCAGACTCCAAATCAGTCCTCATAGCACCTACGCAACAAAGGTACATCAACACTTCTCATCACAAAATTTCTAATCAAAATAAATTTTAGCAAAAATGATGATGGTATCATTTTCACTTGGATACCAAGTCACATTGGTATACATGGTAATAAAAGGCAGACAAAGCTGCAAATAATACACTCCTGACAGAGGCATATTCAATACAAAAATCTCATAGACTAATCTAAAAGCAACCATAAACAAATTCATACATGACAAATGGCAAAAATCATGGAACAATTAAATATACAAGATCCACCATATGCAAGATACCATTGGTGAGTGGCTGGCAAGATACCATTGGTGAGTGGCCGGCAAGATACCATTGGTTGAATGGCTGGCAAGATATCATTGGTGAGTGGCCGGCAGGTTGTAACAGAAAAGAAGAGGTGATACTTCCAAACTTTCCATTGGCCACACCCACATCACCCACAAAGAGAAAACAACTAAATATGCTTTAATGTGCAAAGTACCCCCTTACAGTCAAACACATTCTCTTAAATTATGGCAGTTTTAGACAAACTCACCCACAGTACTTACAACCGGACAAGCAATCTAAAGGACCTTTTTAAAAACGCCAAACCAGAGGACATCTTTTATTTTCTATGATAAAGAAATAAAAACCTTTTCTCTAAAATTGGACCTAATATAATCAAATACTATCATAAAAACCCTAAACCCACATAGAAGACAACATTAAACTAATTTCTTTTGGTATTAAATGACCCACAGAGGTTGATATGCTGTTAAACAAAACTCAACTTCAAATCCAAAACCAGCTTTCATTTTAGAATTGGAAATCCAAAGATCTGTCTCATAAAGATGGTCTCTCTCTTTTAATCTTTGACGTTTTCTTATATAAGTAAATTATTGTAAACTTGGAGTAGAAATATTTCTGCAGTCGTTGTTATCCTTCCTTCCAATGGAAGAATTAATGACTGAAGAAAATGTTTTGGTGAAGGTTGAGTATTCTAAATAACAAACTTTCTGACCATCTATTTCCATTTTTTCCCCTCCAGTTTGAATATCAACAAGCTCAATTAGAAGCAGAAGTGGAGAATTTGTCTTGGAAAATTGAAAGAGCAGAAATAACCGACCGAGGTGTAAGTTGATAGTTGATGTGTTTTTTTTTTTTTTTAATTAAAATTTTTTTTTTTCTATGTATTTCATAATCTAAAGCAAACAGGGTATTTACCCAACCCATCTACCCACAGGTTTTATATGAGACAAATTCAATTGGTTAAGAAATGTACAGCAGGTTTAAATTCAGTTTTCCTTTTCTTAGGCTGGTTGTCTTACCATTCTGCCCATAGTGGGATGAAAAAGAGATGGATTTTGTGAGGGCATTTGCACAAAATGCAAAAAGCAAACAATATAGTTTAAATAGAGTGTTAACTTTATAGTGGATTAAAAAAAATTGTTTAAAAAAAAAGTAGTTAATGTTGGTATTTACTCATTTGAAGACCTGAACAGTGAAGACAGTGAGGAGTGAGTGACTGGGGAAATGTTGGTGAGGTTTAATGATCCAAATGTTGCCATGTCTAATTCAAAGTTAAGCAGCAAGGAACCTGTTCAGTACTTAAATAGGTAACCACTAAGCCTGCTTACAATAACTGCTGTTCCTAACTAACCATTATTAGTTAATTTTATTCTCTCTAGGTATCCCATACTTTTAGCCTTGTACCAAGCTCTTGGATTACAAAAAAAAGGTGAATGTTTGGTGTATGACGATACTCAAAACGTATATATCAAAATGTGACAGATAATGTCAATTACTTCCCAACAAAATTAGCATGTTGTATGAAAAAGGTAAGCTATAAAAATGAAGGAATTTAACAGACGAAACTATGTAATTGTGTGTTTGGGAGGGGAGGGTGCTGTTTGATTCTGCTTGTTCCCGCCAGCTTCACCTGTAGCAAAAGTAAATGGTAATAGATGTGTGCTTGTTGGAGTTTTTACTTATATACCCAATACATTGATGTAGACATGGTCAACATATTTGGTAACTTGATTCAAAATCTGTTGGGGTTTTTTTTATATTTAACTGTTATAAATGAACTACAGAAGCCAGAAGTCTGCAAATTGGTGGAATTATCCAACTTTATTGACTAAATTGGTTTTAAAAATTCCACCATTTACCAAACAATGTTTTGTTTGTTTTTTTTTTTTTTGTATGTGAAATGAGTAAAAATATTGAAAGTTAACTGGTACCTACAATTTGACTCTATCAGTCTTGATACTTTTATATGTATGAAATTAACTTAAATATGTAGATAAATTGGCCTGACACCTTTTTTGAAGATTTCATTTTTTTTTTTTTTTTTACCTTTAAGTAATAATTGTAGAATTTGTTGAAGGCTGAATGCAATTTTGAAGATTTTTTTAAATCTCTGCAAAATAGTTCAATTGGATTTGCATTTAATTTAATCTCTTGAATGGGTGGGGATGGGGTGTCTTACCTGTTTTGTTTTTTCTTTGGTTTCTGAATTTTTTAACCCTTTTGGTGCAACACATTTGGCAGCAAATTCAATAGCTGGAAAAATGCTTTTTAGAGTTTCCCATTTACAATAAACTATTGATATTGGTGAGTGTGTGTGTGTGTGTGTGTGGGGGTATATTACTCAAATGAATATCTTTTTACACATTGATATTTCTAAAAATGACTTTTACTAAAATTTTAGAATGGAGTATTTTTATTTCTTAAAAAATTCTAAGGCCAAGGTATATTCTCAAGAGGCACTTTGGGTGGTGGTTATCATACAAGATCCAAAATTTTTAAAGTAATCTGGACTTTAGTCCAGATTACTTTAAAAATTTGGCCTTAGAATTTAAGAAATAAAAATACTCCATTCTAAAATTTTAGTAAAAGTCATTTTTAGAAATATCAATGTGTAAAAAGATATTCATTTGAGTAATATACCCCCCCACTCACCAATATCAATAGTTTATTGTAAATGGGAAACTCCAAAAAGCTTGCCCTTGTGTACTAAGCATATTAGGCAGTTTGAGTTGTGCTCTACACAAAAAGGATTAATATTACATTTGAATTTATATATTTGGCTTGGCTTACAAAACTTAATGTTTAATAACTTTTTATTTTCAAAGTGTTGGGAGGGGGGGCCTAAAGTAAAATGTTAGTCCAGGTTAAAAGTGCAGTAAAAGTTGGCCAAACTTTTTTTTTGTTTTTGTAAAGACCTCATTTTTTTTTTTTTTTTTTTTTCAATGCACATCTCATTAGAAAGGGGGGGTGTCCTCCTCGTGGGGTGTAATGGTTAAAGCGATGGACTGCAGAATTGTAGTAAGCGAGTTTGTACTCCTGTCGCGCTATTACGTTCACTTTCGGGCAAATACCCTTGGGAAAGGTATGAACCCCCCTTATCCTCCCTGCTATGGGTTAAATAGTACCACAACTGTTCTTCTAGGAGAATGGCTTTGGCATTAAATAACCTACAAAGGTTGATATGCCATTAAACAAAGAAACCAAATCATTAGAAACAAAAGTTTTGGTGAAGCACAATTTAATTTCTTAAATTTCTATTTTCTTGTTCCCCAATGACACTTGCTACAAGTTGTTCTTACTTTTTTTTTAGAGAAAATATATAATCAAATGTTTGATTTCAAAATTACAATTTCTAATCTTCAAATTTTGAACTTTTTGAACTTTTTATTTTTTAGGATTTGGAAAATCAGATGGATGTGGCCGAGAAAAGGCGACTGACGCTCTTAAAGGATTTCTTGGAAATCTAGTTGAGGGGGACGGAGTTGGCTGCTCCTTTCCCCTCCTACCCACTCCAACTGTGTAAGACATGTTCCACTGTGTGGACACTTAACGCAACAGTTGGCCACCACTTTTGTCTGTCCAGTCCTGGCCAATTGGTCAGCTGTTTGTTGCTCTACAACAGAGACACAAAAGAAAGAAAAAGAAGAATGGAAAAAGCACTTAATAAACTGGCCCAATTTTGTCACCACTGGCAATAATGTCAATGTTTTCAGCACTGCCACACCCTTGAGGACAACAGACAACAAAAATGAAAAAGAATTGAAAAAAAAAAAAATTTGCAAACCAAATTTTAGCTTTTTACAGCAGAAAATCTCTAAATCAATCTATTGTCTGTTTTTTGGTTTCATTTATTTTTTTTCTTCTTTGTTGAAGGAGAAATGTTATGTAAACCAAAAATGAAATTGAAGAAATTTTTTTTTTTCTGAGAGGAAAAAGAAAGAAATACCTGCCCTACCCCCACTACACACCTTTCTTTGCCCTAACCCTCTGCTAATGCTGACCCACCACCCACAAAGACTTTTTCCTTAGACTTCAAATGTTTATCTCCACACACACACACACACACACACACACATGATGTGTGCGTGCATGTGTGTGTGTATTTATGTACACACACACACACACACACACACACACAAACAAACGTGTTTCTTCTGAAATGCTCAAGATCAAGAGTACTATAAATCTGAATTTAGACAAATGATTAAAATCGTTATTTAAGATCGTGTTCATTGCAAACTCTCCAGTATAACTATACGAATTGATCTTTCGAGTCTTGTCTGGAGATTGATTCATATCATAAAATTGGTAGTTATGCTATGAAGAGTTTTATAACAACTGGAATTGTAAACATTTTTAAAAGATTCAAGTTTTAAAAAGTGATTTTAATCATCCGTTTATATTCGACTTATCTCCCTTTTTTTGTTCTCTCTTTATGCAGTTGAACTTTTGCATTGACAACCTGTAACTCTGCCGTTTTATTCTTTGTATGTCTGATCCATAAAAAAAAAAAAATCTTATTTTTTTAATTTTTTTTTTTTTTTTTTCTTCCACAACCTTTTCTGTAAATCTGCAACAAAAAGCAAAACTGAACATCTTCCGTCACCTCACCCCTCAAAAAAAAAAAAAAAAGAAAAGTGGGTGGCTTCTAAAATCTTTACATTCCTCAAGGAAAAGATTCCTTACTCCTCTCCCAACACTTCTCCTTATATCTGCTTTATTTTCTCTTTTTTAAATTCCACTTATTTTTCTTCTAGTTGAAGAGTATCCATCATTTTATTGTGTGTGTGAGAGAGAGAGATAAGAGGAATGTTAATTTTTAAGATTTCTTCTTATCTTTCTTCCAAATCGTCACTCAGTGACCTTGTCCCACCTTCTTGCCCATCTCTCTTTTCCAGATTAAGTCAGACAAATAAACTGTGTGTGTGTGTGTGTGTGTGTGTGTGTATATATATATATATATATATATATATATATATATAAATTTCTTCCTGATGTTCTGTTGTCAGTTGTAGTGATCAGCCTCCCATCCCCCCTTTCAGTCCCAAGAAAGACAGTATTTTATTGTCTTGTGAAAGTTTTAATGAAAATTAAGAAAAAGAAAAAATGAAAACTTGAAATACGAAATGTCCTTCCTTTTCCAGGGGAAAAAAAATTCTGCACAGATTGTGCCCCCCACTCCCTATCCCCAGCTCCCGCTGGCTAATAAAACCTTCGAACTTTCTGAAGAAAAATTCAAGGCAAAAAACCTCCCCAAAAAAATAAAATAAGATAAAAATGAACATTTCTTTGATGTTTTGATCTTTTGTCTTATGTGTGAAAGGAATGAAAGGACAGTCTTGTTTGCATATATCAAGTATGTTTCTTCTCTAAGTGCATATTTTAATTTTTTTTTTTTTTTAAACAATTTTGATTTTTGTTTAGAATTGATTTCCAGCAGAAAATCTGTCTAAAGGTAAAAATGATTTCTAATCTTGCAAGCCATTGGAAAGTGAACTTGATTTTTAGCCTAGTCTAAAATTGAGACATGACAAGTCATCCTAAAAGGGGGAAAAGAACATGGGGAGCCATGTAGACAAAATTCAGATTTGGGCTGATTGGTTAAAAAATCTCTTTATTTTTCATATTTGGTTTGTGTAAATGAACTTGATTGGATTTATGTTTTTTTTGTATTTAGTTTATAAAAAGTCAAAATCTTGTTGAATAAGTGAGAAGAAAATGTCAGAATCTGTTACATCCAAGAATTTTTTTGTATTAGGTTAAGTCAAAATTTGGATGCTTTTGCCAAGGTGTGAAGGTGAAAAACCACACTGGACTGTGAGATACTGAGTTCGCCTGATACTCGCCAAGGTATAAAGATGATGAACCACTCTGGACTGTAAGATGCCGAGTTCGCCTGATACTCTCCGAGTGCTACTCACTGGATTTGCCAAGGTTGTGAAGATGACAAACCACTCTTGATTGTGAGATACCGAGTTCGCCTGATACTCTCTGAGTGCTACTTGTCAGATAGCTTGGATCTTTTTAGCCTAACTTTGCCTGATTGTCAAGGTTTTTGAAATCTGAATGAAATTTCTTCAGCTATGTGGTTAATATACTGTGATCAACTGTGCATTCATCTTTCACACAACAAATCTTTTCCGTTGTTTCTGTGGCATTACGGCCCAGTTAAAACTCATGAAGAATAAGTTCTCAAATTAAATTATCTTTACAGATTTGAAATCACACACGGAATGAAACAATGCATAGCATGTCTGTGCACCATCTACCACAATACTACTCACCATGGTGAGTACTTTTTACCACAGCTTGAACTGCTTCAGTCATATGATATATGCGCTGCCAAAATATTGCAAAACCTTTGAACTCATCTTAGTATTTAACTTGTTGGAATTGTTTCCCTATTTTGTGGAGATTCTTTTTCAATTGTTTCTATGGCTGCCAGTCTTCATGCTTTTTTTTTTCCCCAAATATGTGTAAATAGGGGAAAAGAAACTTATTCAAAACCTTTAATTTTTTTTTGTTTCCTTAAATTTATTTTGTAACCGTTTTGGTATGAAGAGCAACTCGAGTCCCCTAAATATACTTAATGTGTGAGGGCAATATGTAACTTTCATCTTCATTACTTTAAAATTTTTAATCTTGTATACCTCTCAAAATTGTGCCTTTTGCTCAGTATACCCAGGCCCTAAAATTACAAAACCTAAAACTTTAATAAGTCATTTTTAGAAATATCAGTGAATTAAAAAAAAAAAAAACAACTCATAAATACACTCATGCTAATAGAATTAAACTCCAATAAATTTGTTTATTATTTGCAATTTTTTATTTTAATTTTCTGGTTAAAATTGCATTTCATCCATTAAATTTCTCATCAAATGTGCAGCACCAAAAGAGTTTTTTGAGTTGGACTTTACTGATTCTTCATTTGACCAAATTAAAATAATAAAAATTCTGCTCCTTTTTGTAAAATTCAAATGTTCTATCCTGGGATAAAGTTTAGAAGGATGATTCCACTATCCATTACTATTGAGTCATGAGTTTGATCCTCATTGGGGACCATTGTAGTTGTGACTTTGTGTTGTTGTTTTGATACAACAATGAACTGGTCTAGTTATCACTAGCAATGCTCATGAGATCCTAAAATTTTGTAAACCTTTTCAGTAGGTTCCCTCTGAAACACAGCCTATGAAATCAAGCCTTTGATCAAATGAAAAGAAATCAATTTATTTAATACTTAAGGTTATTCATGTGTATTGCATTTTTTTTGTTTTATAACTTTATCGATGAGAAAGGAGAGAGCACACTTGACTTATTTACAAAAACTTAGAATAATGTAAATTTGAATTTGGCAGGAAAATAAAATGTCATTTGATGTAGTCTGTTAACAGTTTAGAAAGATGATAACAAAAGTAACTGACCAAAGTTCAGCTTCTCTGGCATAGTAACTTTCTGTTGGAAAAATTCCTCAATCAAAAATTAGTGAATTTTTATAATTTTAAGGGAATAACTAAATAAGTCTGATATTATAAAGTCTCTTCGAGAAAAAAGTTAGTTTTAAAATATAAAGTTCATATTTTAAATGTAAATAAGTATAAACTTTACTTACATAGTTGCTTTTTGAGTCGCTGGGAGAAATTGAGAATTTCTCAAAAATAAATTAGATCTCAGCGAAATTTAAAGAAAATTTGGTGAATGAAATCTTCAAGTTTTGGTGAGTTCAAATTAATTTTTTAATAAGCTCAAGTCATCATTCTTTTTGAATGACTCCTTGATTTCATGACAAATTTCATTACTTTATCTTGAATATTTTTAGGATGTAAATAGGATTTGTCAATAAAAACAAATTGTGCAAAAGTGCAGGTTGCTAGGTTGGCACACTGACTGGAATATTGACCCTTTGATTTTGCTACACATTTTATAAGGCTACTTCAATCACGCCACCTAGCAGCTATTAGAAGTACTATTTTGGAAAGCAAGATATAAAGATATAAATTAAACATTTGATTTTATTATTTTTTTTATATCAATAATTACCACTCTGCATAATTAATAAGTTAATCCTAAGTAATTATTTTATATCTTCAGCTTGATTAATTTCTGATAAACCCAATTAGTAATGTTTAATAGAATATGAATGGAAATTTATTTATTTTTCACTTATTCATTGATGAGTCTGTTTTTTTTTTGTTTTTTTTTCTTCTGACACTGAAAATAGAATGGAAAAAAAAAGAGGTTTGATATTTGCTTTATTCTGTCATCTAAGAGAAACTTACTGTTAAAAAAACTTTAAAAAAATATTTTTTATGCCAATGTCTTGGAATAGTTTTGAGTAGCTTTTTCTTGTTTTTATCTTTAGTCAGAGATAAAGAAGTCTTCTGTTAAAAAAAAAAAAAAAATTGCTGAGACAACCATGCACACCTGTTTGCTGATTGGTTACAGCTCCAACCAATCAGAATACTGATATGCCTTGGTAAAAATTTTAACCCTTAAAAAGGGAAATAACTCTTAACATTTCTCGTGACTAGGTTAACTTCTTTTGTCTTTTTCATCAGATTTGTACTCAAAACATTTTACTTAGAAAAGTAATTTTTTTAAAACCTGGCTTTTCCATAAACTAACACATTTTGTTGTAACTATACAACTTAATTTATAAAGGCTTTATCTGACTTGCAAAAAAAAAGCTCAATCCTCTAGGCACCCTGTTTAAGGGAGGGAGTTCCCTATGGCCATAATAACTAAAGTACTGGACTGTGGGTTTGAAGTAAGTTAGTTTAAACTCTTATATTCATTTTCACACTAATACCATTGGTAAAGGTATGAACACCCATATCCTCCCAGCTATGGGTTAGTACCATTATTGTTCTAGAAGGATAATGTGCCATTAAACAAAGAAACCAAACCAAGTCTTATGAGGTGTCTCATGTGATAAACTCAGCTCTACTAAGTTAAGCTCTGAATGTGACTGATAAGTTTATAAAGGATTTCTTGTTACACTTTGTTTCATTCTCAAATGATAGAAGCAGGTAAGGGGACAACAAAATTCTTAAATTGCGAATATTTATACAAATATTTATAAGACTATCCTGAATGAATCTCAATCTTTGCCTTGTAGCTGTGTACATACCAGCCTCTCTTCCTTATTCTACTTGCACATGTCTTTGAGTATAGGAAATGTATATATCATTTCTAGAAAAAGAACTACAATTTTTACTTTTCTTGCAAAGTTGACAGTAAATGGACAGGAGGTAATCCAACCTAACACTTCTGTGTCTTAAATTAATAGAAATGTTTATATCTGTGAGTGAGTGTGTGTATGAATTCCCCTCCTTCTCTCTTCTCCCAAATTTTCTTACTGGCATGTCACAGATATGAAAATGAACACTTTTGCCTTATATATAAAAATCTTCAACAAGAAAGAACTCAATTCATTGTCTTCTTTCTTGACATTTCAGTATATGAATTTGATTTATCTTGTAACCTGGCAGTGTGTATGTGGGGGCAGAAATAGACTGGCAGAGCCCATTCATCTGTAGGTTTGAATTCACTTTTCCTTCTAAGACCAGTGGACATATCAATTTATAGTTGGATTGATACCTTTCCCAAAGCACAATGAAATGCAGTCTTGTTTAAGATTTGGATAAGCAAGTCCACTTCCTATGAGAACTGTTATGCCACAATTGTCTCCATTCATTATAAATAAAGTTCTTAAAGGATGACATGATACAACTTTAACTTGTTAAAAACAAAACAAATAAATTTAAATAATTTATTTTCAGCTTTTCATTTTTAAAACAGATTAAAAAAACACTACTTGAATCTTTCATGTTTGCTTTGAAAAATTTTTTTTTTAAAAATCCATAAAATTCTTGAGTTATTTGTAGGAGCTTGAATTTGAGCCAAATGGGGAAAGCTGTTCTTCAAAATCTTTTGTTTTGGACTAAAATATTAAAAACTTTCCACAGCAAATTTTGAAAGAATTCAAGTGATTGAATAACAGAGTTTAATATTACTTTGCTTGGGTTTTTAATCTCTGAAGCTCCACAATTGCTGCCTTGTATCAGACTTTGATAAAATAATCAAGAGTAAATGCAGTGTTAACAATCTCCTTCTGTAAAACCCCATTTTTTATTTTGCCTATTTTTCAATGAAAAATTGAGATTCTTTACAAATCTGAAAGAGTTCAAGATTTAAAAAAAAAAAAAAAAAAAAAATTATGAAACTCTCCAGCTAATTTTTTTTTTTTTTTAATTCAACATTGGTCTCCAGTGCTGTTTACTTTTTAAAAACAAAAAAAATATTTTACTACAAAATTCACACTTGATTTGCAGGGCATATAGCAAAGAGACTTGGACACCTCGAATGGTGTAAAGGTTAACAAGCTAGACTAGCAAACCTTCACCAATGAGTTCGAGTTTTGTTAGGTGCCCCATTCATTCAGCTTTGTACCGCATCTAAGCAAAAAGCTTAGTAAATTACTGTAGCAAAGAGACTTTTCTTTTAGGTGTCGAACTGTTAAGTTGATAAGAGGTAGAAAAGTACAATGACAGTCACTAGCCTTGACTTTTAATTAAAGGTGGAGGGAAAAAAAATTGTCTACTTCCAAGTCACCCTTGAGTAATTTCTTCAAATGACTTTGGGAGGAGAGTAACTACTAGCTTGACGCTTGACATTCCGATGTCTCTTAGTTGTAGGTACATCATCATTTCTTGGAGATATTCCTTCCCAGCCCATTGGTTCTATGACATTTTTCTGTCCATGGGGTGGGGGACCAATCAGCTGTTCAATATCTTCATAGGTCAGAACTTCTTTCTCTAACAATGTTGTGGCCAACTGAAAGACAATAATCTTAAATGAATTCTATAAAAAAAAAAAAAAAAATAAAAAAATTATGCCTTTTTTTTTTAAATTAAATTTTTTTAAAAAAATTTTAAAAAGGTAATTCTCCCATTAATAGGATCTTAATAAAAATTGCTGTGTCCTTGAGTTTTATTTTTAAATTTTTCCTTCTTTATGAAATTTTTATCATAATTAATAATTTTGAGCTCCAACTTATTAGATGCCAGCAGTTAAAATTTGTCATTTACTTACCATGTGAAGTTTATCCTTGTTTTTCATGAGAACGCTTTCAGTGTGTCTGTAGGCATTGTTCACCAGGGTTCGAGCTTCCTACAAAGCAAACAAGTTGTAAATTGAGGATAATGGCAAGTTACAGCTTATTGATAAAAGGGAAGGAGTTATCTCCCCCTTTTCTTATTTATATCCAGTTACCTTCTTTCCTGGAGTGGGTGACCATTATTTTATTGTTGATGAAAAATATCTTCAGTAGAAAGTTAGAAATATTTGTGTATAGGTTGAATATTGAAGAATGTCAAACATCATGGGGGAGGGGGGGCTTTTGGAGTAAAGCCTTGCTTCAAAATCAAATTCTATAAATGATTTCATTACCATAAATCAAGTGTTGACCTGTACATGAACTTATTTAAATGTGCTGTTACTAAGTGATCATCCATCTGAATACTGAAGAAGCTCTTCTGCTTAACTTTAGTGATCTGATAGAGATCAATTTATATTCATTTACAATTGGAAACTGATTTTTTGCATAAATTCTATTGGATAGGTTTTGTGTGTGAATAGACATGATTTTACTGACCTCATCAATGATGGAAGCCAATTGTTTGCTGTAAGGTTTGTAACCAGTCATGTTTTGGTTCTCGAGGAAAGACAAATGACCGATGCGCTTGTTCATGCCATACGTCCGAATTTGGTCATAGGCCATTTTCGTCACTTTTTTCAAATCATCTTCAGCACCTGAGAAAAATGTTAGGAAAAAAAAAGTTATAACTTATTTTTTTAAAAAATGGAGTTGTTTATATATATATATATATATAACCTCTTTAAAAAGACTTGATGTCAAATTTCGTGCCTATGCACATGGTTCATATTGCAACAAAAACAAATGAGCAAGTGATCTTAAATTCTGATACTTGATAATATTTCTTGGGGGGGGGATTATTTTCTTACCTGTGGTCACGTGATTAAAGGTAATTGCTTCTGCAACTCGCCCGCCCAGTGCCATGCACATCCTTTCAAACAACTGCAAAGAGAAGGTAAGAAAAATAAACAAAAAATATGACTAACAAAACAAAAGTCTCTTATGGGACAAATTCAATTTTTTCACAGGAAAATCCTACGCATATAAAGTAGCCATGTTCTTTTATTTTTAAAAATGATGATTGGTTGTCATTTGTTTCTGTTTTTCAATTGTCAAGTTAACAGGGAGCAAATGGTAATTAAGGGATATTAAAGGATGAGACTAATATGTCTGTATTTTGCTCAAAAAATTAGTTTACAATTTCAACTTAACTATATAAACCTACTCCAAAAAGGTAGAGTTTGTATGTTGTTGGGGAGATGGCAGAAAGAGTCTTGAAAAATCAAATATTCATATCTTTCTGAAATTATAAAAGAGAATTGAGTTATTGTAAATAGTTCATAAAAGAGGTTTTTTTTTTTTTTTTTACCTGTTCAGTTGAATAAAGTTTCTGATCAGAAGGCAAATATTGGACAAATCCTAATGCACTATTTGTTCGGGGAACAATTGAGATCTGAAAAGATGGAATAAATAAACGTGTGTATACGTCCTGAGCAATTTTACAAATAAAATGAAAGCTTGAATTTCTTTGTAGAATAAACTGCAGTATTTTTCATAATTAAAAGAAATTTCTAGCATAAATTATATAAGATATTCGAATTTTTTCCAGTTATCTTTAAGTTCCATGTATTAAGAATTAAATCTTTTGTAATGTAAATCTAATTCTGTTTCATGTTCCTTGTTTTCTATCTATCACCCTCTGTTCCTGCAGAATTAATCATATTTTTGAGTTTTGTTACATTGGAATTTTAGTCTTTTTAGGAATAAGAAGAAAAAGATGATACCAAGGAAAAGTCATTGTTAAAATGTTCTGAAGAGAAATGCAAATCAACACTATGTTTTCAATTTACTACCATTCTAAATTCATACAAGAAATAACCTCAATAAAAAAAAACAAAAACAAACAAATCACTTATTTCTAGAAGAAAAAAAAATTTAGACGTGAATATCTGAGGGTCGCAGAGGTGGGTCATGCTTACCCGTAGAAGAGCATCCGTGTATTTGAGGAGCCAACCCACTAAAGCATGGCCAGATTCATGATAGGCTACCACTTTCTTTTCAGTTGGAGACAAAAGCCGACTCTTTTTTGCCACGCCTAGAAAAAAAAAAGTGGGGTAAAAGCAAAAATTCATTGGAATTTCTGTGTTGAAAATACCAAGATATTTTTGGTTGCCTCAATATAATTTATTCAGGCACAAGATCACATTTATAGAACCTCTACAGCATAGATGCTACTAAGTATGGCACAAGGCCGGATTATACAATGGAAGACTAGGACTTGAGTTATGAAAAAGCATAAAATAAATTGCATATGATGAATTTGCAACAAAAATGAAAATGTTATTTTCCCTATTCTTAATTAAACATGGGAGATTATGACTGGGTTTGAAACCCTTTCATAAATATTTCATTTGATATTCATTTGAAATTGTGACTTCAGTAGCCAAAATAAAAAAAAACTTTCTGATCCAGTTTTCTGCTCCATCTATTTGAATTGAGATTTATTTCTCTAACATTAAACGAGAAAGAAGAAATGAGAGACTGTCTCATCCTTGGTAGCAATATCTCATCTACAGACAGTAATATCAACATAGGAAAGGAATGGACTGCTACAGATAGGTTATCAAAAATATGGAAATCTAATCTCTCTCTGATGAAATGAAATAGGAATTCTTTCAAGCTGTAGCCGTGTCAGTACTATTGTATGACTGCACCACCTGGACTTTAATGAAGCACTTGGAGAAAAAGCTAGATGGGAACTATACAAGGTAGCTGTGCACTGTTTGGAACAAATGCTGGAAGCAGACCCCCCCCCCCCAAATAGCAGCTGTATGGCCTCACATTTCACAAACCATTCAAGTAAGATGAACAGGACATGCTAGACACTGCTGGTGAAGCAGACACGAACCCATAAGCAATGTTCTCCTGTAGACTACTACACATGGACACACCAGAGATTCATTCTGAAAGGATAAAATCAAAACCTTACCTGCTACAACTCTTTCAACTGCATATTCAAAATCATCTTTATCAACATTTTTTTTCCCCAATCTGGCGGCATAAAGGGCAGCTTCATTGCAAATGTTGGCAATGTCAGCCCCTATGAAAACAAAGTGAAAAATACAATAGAAAAAGAGATAATAACATATAGGATAGGGAGAGATATAAAACTCTGGCAGACTACAATTATTATCAGATCTATGGGGGATATTATTAACAAAAAACAACACTTTCATGAAAATTGTGCTGAGTGAAATCTCAAAGAAGCATTGGGAGTGAGGTGGGAGTGGGGTCTTGTTCTGTTTGATTGGATATTTAAAAAAATAATTCTATGTTTAAAACCAAAAATTTTATACCTAAAAAATATTTTAAAAGCCATTTTATCTAATTTTGTTTACTGGAAATCTTTTTGCATTCAAGCACGATGGAGAGACCTCATTAGATTCCGAAAATTGCAAATATGACAAAGTTATCCTGGGTAGTAAAAAAAATGAATTAAAGGGAATATATTTTTTTAGTGTATGTTTCTTTTCAATTGGATTGTTTACAAAAAATGAAGATTTTTTGTTTTGTGATATTAAAAATTGTCATAAAAATATTTAAAACCTTTGAAAGTGAGCAGTTAGTATTTGGGCAACTAATTAGAAGTATATAAAGCCAAGTGGCTACAATTTCAGCTAGGGTTTTACACTTTTAAATTGCTATTGCCAATAAAAATGTTAGGGTTTTTTTTTTGTTTTTTTTTCCTATATAATTTCATTATCATTTTAATATATTTTAAATTGTCAACAGAATGTTGTAACTTATTTAACCTTTTTACAGGCTGTTAAACAACAGATCAGAATGTTTTACATTTTCAGTTTCAAGTCCCAAAGTGAGAGTTTAAAAAAAAAAAAAAAACATTAAATGAATTGAAAAAGGAGGACCCCCACCTCCATCCCAAAAAACAAAGTGAATGATAGCAGAATAAAAAAAAAAAGAAGATAAATATAAATAAAGCAGATTTTGGAGTAGATAAAAATTTAAATAATGGACAATTGAACTTTTTCATGCATCAAGTCAATTCATTTCAAACAATTCCCTTTAAATCTTTGTACACAGTTTAATTGTCAGAAACATTTCTATTTCAAGCTATTCAGTTTAGTCAAACAGTTCTAATTAAAACAATTCAATTTAGCATAAGTATGTAGTTTAGTTCTATTTGACCCATAGATAGGACCCTATCAGGTGCTGGGAGCAATGACAATGAAGGGGTACTCCACATTCCCCAAAGCTCCAGCATCATTGGAACCTCACCATCAGATTGTATTCTACAGCCCCAGCCGACTGGACAATACAAAAAGTTAAATGTAAAAATTTTATTTCAAATAATTCAATTTAGCATAAATGTGCAATTTAAATGCAAAATAACAGCAAGCTCAAGAAACCACGATTTAGTTGTATAAGACCCATAGATAGGACCCTAACAGGTGCTACAACTCTGGGGCCAAAGTGGACCTGGGAATGATGGCAATGAAGGAGTGCTCTGTATTCCCCAAAGCTCCAGCATCACTGGAACCTTACCATCAGATTGTTTAGTGTCATATCTAGGACACTCGTTGTTGCGGGGTGGGTGTCTTATCCCCCCTCCTGCAGAGATGTAGTTGATGTATTTTACAGCTCCAGCTGACTGGGCAATTGCTTGGATTGTGGATTATAAATGATGAAAGAAAGGTTCGAGATACTTTTTATTTGTTTCTTTGGTGTTTGAGATCAGTACATCTGTGTGAGTAACCGGCTCGTTGGCCTAGTGGGTAGAGTGTTCGCCTAATGGTCCGGGAGACCTGAGTTCAATCCCAGGTCGTATCATACCAAAGACTTTAAAAATGGTACTTGATACCTCCTTGCTTAACACTTAGCAATATAAGGTACGTATCAAGGGTAAAGTGGAGCAATCTAGGGAAAGGAGTAGTGCCCTCCCCTACACCTCGGTGTTGTAGCTATTGAAAAGGGAGCCTTCTGGTCATCCTCCTCAATTACAGTTGTCAACAACATCTGTGTGAGATAAGCTGAATATGGAGTTGGAGTGAGAAGTTATCTAGGAGGCGACAAGATAGACTGGGAGGATGCACTACTACAGTTCCTGAGAGCAAATTACATATATTATTTAATGCCAAAGCCACACTTGAAGAACAGTAGCACCACGATTCAACTTGGAGTTGGGAGAATAAGGAACGGGGGGGGGGGGCTCATACTTTTCCCAAGAGTATAAATAAACATAATATCATGACAAGTTTGAATTTACTTACTATGATGTCATAATATTGTATATTGACTCGGCCAGGCTGTCAAAATAGGAAATGCACCTGTGTAAATAACAGGTACATCTAGTCGAGGAATATCAGAATATAACCTTGACCGCGGACGGGTTGAATGAGTGCAATTTGTGACGCCCACAAGAAGAGTGTGGGCGTCGAATGATTATATAAAACCCAGGTGAAGACAGGAAGTCAGGAGTTGAAGATCAGATGAGTTGGAGATAAGATGCGGTAGAGTAAAACCAGCACCCAGAGAAGCTGGGCCCCCAGGCCCCCGGTTGAGCAGCCCAGGAGAACAGGAAAGAAACGCGGTTATGGCCAATAGAGTGGGGGTCAATATGTTGCAGTTCTGTTCGTTCTCTAACTCCCTCTCACACACAACCCTTTCAATAAAGCGAGAGGTATATTTTTCAAAAGAACTGGATCGCTTGTCTTCATTGTGTTGTCGTTATGTTACTGCATGCATGCAGATGTATATGTATCATGTGGCTATACAACAATAATCAGGCATGTAAACCATAACAAGGACCCCCCCCCACCCATCCTGTTTATGATGGTGGCATTTGTTAAATACATACAAGTAGGATTTCCCCCCCCCACCCGACCACTTTCAAACTTGGCATTATCAGAACTGATGACATGAGGCCAAAAGAAGGTTGAAGCTGACAAATAATGACCATTGATCAAGGAAATATAAAAAAAACCAAAAACAAAAAAACCTACCGCTCATCCCTGGGGTGAGCTGAGCTAATCTTGAAGAATAAACATCTGGTTCTAATGCCAATTTCAACTTCTTGAGGTACATTTCAAAAATTTCTTGTCGTTCAATCATTGTGGGTAGGTCAATGGTGATGTGTCGGTCAAAGCGACCAGGACGGAGAAGTGCCTGCAATTCATAGATTGGGTGACAGAAAGAGACAAGAATTTTTAACGGAAGAAATAAGAATTTTAAAATTTGAAAAAAAAAATTGGACAGTAAAGAAATCTTGTAGATAAATCATAATTTCAAAGAAAGAGAAATAGTTAGGGAAAAAAAAAGACAAAGACAGTGAAAAAACAAGAGAGAGAAATTAATAAATTGAGAGAGAGGGAGGAAAAAGAGAGAGAGAGAGAGAGAGAGGGAGAGAGGGAGGAAAAAGAGAGAGAGAGAGAGAGAGAGAGAGAGGCAGTAGCAAAATGTGTATTGATGTAACCTTGTCCAAAATGTCAGCTCTGTTTGTAGCTGCAATCAGAATGACTCCTTCTTGTGTTCCCATCCCATCCATTTCAACCAACAATTGATTCAATGTGTGTTCTTCTTCTGCATTCATTCCAGCTTGACTAAATGAGACAAAAAGGTTTTTTAAATTCATTTTAAAACAAAATTAAAACGAGCCCCAGCAATGCACCTATTTTCTTCTATTTGAACTGGAACACCACTCACAACTCCACTCAAATTCAAAATAACAATGTATTTACTCAAGTAAATAAAGTAAAGCTGGTGTGAATTCAGAGTTTTCCTTCTCCTAGACTGGTTGCCAACCCAACGCTATAGAACTCAATCTGCCCTACTATTTTACTCATAGCTGGAGGGAGAAGGGTTGGATTCATGCCTTTACCAAAGGTATTAGTGCAAAGTGAACACAAACAACCTCAACCAGAAAATCTACTTGCCACTTCCATTTTCTACACGTCCTTCTGTGAGAAATGTAATAGTTGAAAAGCACAACTTTGTGTTCCGTGGTTAAAAGTCCCTACTTGGTTTGAATGGATGGATTTACCCAAACCCTCCATCATAAACAGGATGTGACACAAGGTCAATTTTTAAGTAGAATAAAGCTGGTGCAAATTCAGAGTTTTCCACCTCCTACACTGGTTGCCATGCCAAAAACTCAGTCTGCCCTACTATTTACTCATAGCTGGATTCATGCCTTCCTAAAAGGCATTAATAAGAAGCGAAATACAATCAGTTTAAGTAAAACTGTCTTCAGTATTATCTACATATAAAGACTTGATTATCATGTGATTTTCAAGACAAGGTAGAAAAAACAAAAAAATTATATGCTCACATGAAAAAATGATATTTCATGCTCACTTAACAAAAAAAAAAAATTTACCTTCCTCCTCTCCTTCGTCCAATGGCATCAATCTCGTCAATATAAATAATACAAGGGGCCTTTTTACGAGCCTCTTTAAAGAGATCACGAACACGAGCAGCACCAAGACCTAAAATAATATTAAAAAAAGATAACAGTATTCTGACATTTAAATTAATCCTTAATCCATTAGGAAATAGAAAAAATATTTTCCAAATGAAAGAAATTTCAAATAAACGGAGAAAAGATATATATATATATATATATATATATAGTAAGTAAAAGTAAAGTTGACAATCTGAAGGCTCCCTTTTCATTAGCTAC
Source organism: Sepioteuthis lessoniana (assembly GCA_963585895.1). Lineage (NCBI taxonomy): Eukaryota > Metazoa > Mollusca > Cephalopoda > Myopsida > Loliginidae > Sepioteuthis > Sepioteuthis lessoniana. The sequence continues at coordinate 85,803 of CAUZXS010001941.1, forward strand.
CACACTGAGGTATAAGGGAGGGTGAAACTTCTTTCCCTGAATTGTTTCATTTTACCCTTGATATGTACCTTATAATGCTGAGTGTTAAGCAAGGAAGTATCAAGTACCATTTTTTGAGTCTTTGGTATGACTGGACCTGGGATTGAACCCTGGTATTCCAAACCATTGGTGTACACTCTACCCACTAGACCAATGGGCTGGTAATGCAGTTTGCTATATTTATAGACAAAAAGTGCTCAATATTGATAATAGAGCGTATGTCCTTAGGATAGTGTAGACAACATTTAGTGACAGGCATTTTCTTGCCTATGTGATCATCAAAAAGCATCCTAACTTTATATATATAAGTAAAGTTGGCAACAGTAGTTGAGGGCAATCTGAAGGCTCCCTTTTCATTAGCTACAACACTGAGGTGTAGGGGAGGGCATTATTCCTTTCCCTGGATTGCTCCACTTTACCCTTGATCCATACCTTTTAATGTTGAGTGTAAAGCAAGGTGGCATCAAGTACCATTTTTTAAGTTTATATATATATATATATATAAAATGTGAGAGAGAGAAAGAGACTTACCACCAAGAACTTCTACAAATTCTGATCCTGCCATTGCCAGAAATGGTACACTTGCTTCTGTAGCTACAGCCCGGGCCAACAAGGTTTTCCCACAGCCTGGGGGTCCCAACAAGAGAGCTCCTTTTGGAATCTTACCCCCAAGATCCTAAGTAAACATACATGAGAGAAAAAAAATATTTAGATATAACAATATGAATAGAAAAGAAGAGACACCTAAAAAGTTCGCAAATTCTATGCAAAAAGTCATTTGCAGTTCAAGAAAAAAAAATCATTTTTGGGTATTTCCTTAGCTCAGCCCAATAAAAAGGGTAATTGAAATCACTACCAATGGCTTTCAAGAATTGTTAATCAGGTTACAATTATGCATGTAACTTCAAAAGGAAATATTCAAGTTTTTGAATTGGTCAAAGTGATTTTGATTTTCTATATTTTAAAAATTTTTAGAAAATATTTAGTCTTTATTTATATAGACTGATAAAATTCTTGATTACTTCTCTTTATTGAGTCATTTTTGTATAGTTGGGTGGAATTTTGAAATGCTGAAACTTAAAAAAAAAAAGAAAGAGAAAACAGTTTAAAAAGTAAAAGAAAACTATAGAAAATAACAAATGACAATTTATTCATTTTTTCAAATGGTTTTATTTTGATAAACTTTGTAGTAAATAGTTATTTACTAAGCTTATCTTAGATGTGGTAGAAGGTCAGATGTATGTGGCACCCAGTGAGAACTGAACTTTCTAAAAATGGTCAGCTAATCTAAAAATTTAAGTTGGGATAGCAGGTCAATCAAGCTTCCCCAAAACAAGGGAATATTGAGTTCAAATCTAATTGGGTGCTTAACCTTTATCCTGCTTTCGAAAACGTAGTTCCTCACTGTTGTAAAGTGACAACCCAAGTGAGCTGTGATGAGAAAAAAAACAAAAAACTAGGCAGATGACAGAAAATACAAGTCAAAGTTATGTATAATGACTGCTAGAGCTTCATCTAAAAAAAGAAAAATGTCTGATTGTTGTGAAGATTTGAAATATATAATTATTGATGAAGATCACTGAGAATTGATGAGGCATTTTGAAAGCCATGAATCACAGAATAAAAGAATTTGAATTTTAGGAAAATCTACGTTTTTATAGCACCACCTTCTCTGAGAGAATGTGGCTTTGGCCCATCAAATGTTCCTGTTTTTCATCTCGAAGGAAGGTTGATTGAATTAGTAGAAGCCACGTCAATGCTAAATGATATATCCCAAATAATTCAGTGAAGTAACATCCATCAAACAATGGAAAAAATGTTATCTTTAATTCAGCTGGTTAATTACAAATTTGTAATTAACGAGCTGAATTAAATATAAAATTCCAGGTCTCAAAGAGATCTTCTCAACAATTCCAGACTCAGGTCTCAAAGGGACCTTCTCAACAACTTGGATCTAGTGACTTGATCCTAACACTGACAGAGTATTATCAGTAGTTTATTTGTAGTTTCCCCAGAGACTAGTGTTGTGTTTAGTAGCCTTGATCAGCACTTTGGGTCTACTATCACCAGCGTTTTCTTCAAAGATGCCCCCCCCCCAACCCTCCAATAACTCCTTTGAGAAAAGATTATACTTGTCTTAGGACAAATTTTTGAAGGGTCACTGATCATTTGAACATGAAGTTCTTTCTCTAAGAGCATCTTTTCCAGCTAATTCATAATTTCATTCATCCAAATCTCTTACGACCAAAAGTGGAATCACATATTTTATGCTATTTGAAAATCACTTTCAGCCATGAATAGCACAAAAGGAAAAAAAAGAAGAATCACTTCATGGTATAACAACCATTATCATAATTGAAAATGGACTGTTAGCCAAATCAAAATCCTGGACAAAACTGTTTGGATTTCACTTCGAGTTAATGCTCTTGGGAAAGAGCAGGCATCTCTTTTCTCCCCAGCTATGAGTAAATAGTAGGGCAGATTGGGCTCTTTCGCCATTGCATGACAACCAGCCTTAGAGAAGAAAAACTCTGAATTCAAACTAGTTATATTCAGATTAAGAATTGACCTTGTATTGAAACTTGCAGAGGGGCTGGGTAAATGAACACACAATTTTTCAAAGTCACAGTGATGATCAAGATACGTTTATTAACGCTTTATCATAGGAAATCAATGAGAAGGGTTTCTTAATCTTCAGGTAAGACAAATTACAGAGGATTTCTTAAGCTGAAGAAAATTTATCATACTCATCTTTCCTTTTCCAATTTTTTATTATTTCTTTTATTTTTATTTTGTAGTTGTTCTTGTTGATGATGATGATGATGATGAGGGGGAGAGGGAATTCTACTTTTGCAGGAGTTCATTTTTATATATCAACAATTTTTCCTTTTGCATTCATAATAAACATAATTATCCAATTTCTGCTTTTCAATTGAGCTATGTCTGATTTACTTAAAAAAACTAAATTACCACATAGAAACTAATAACTGCCATTTCCTATCACTCAGCAAACTTATTTTCATAGCTTTGCAGCATGATACAAAAAAAACAGTCAAGTTGCAATTGATTAAAGAAGAAAAAAGCCTTATCTCATCAACCGGGTGGGGGTGGGGGGGGGCACTACTCATGTAGCGGAGCCGATCCCTCTCCAGGTCTACATGGCCCAGTCAGCTGGGGCTGTAGAATACACTGACTGCAATTCTGCAGTGAGGTAAGACTCCTTCAATGAGTGTCCTGGATATGATACTAAACAATCTGATGGTGTGGCTCCAGTATTGCTAGAGGTTGGGGAAAGAAGAATACCCTGTTATTGTCATTGCTCCCAGGTCCACTCTGGCCCAGTGTGGTAGCACCTGATAGGCTCCTATCTATGGGTCAAATAGAACTAAATTGTGTATTTATGTTAAACTAAATTGTTTGAAATAGAACTGTCTTTGACATTTAAACTGCATACTTGTGCTAAACTGAATTGTTTGAAATAGCACTGTTTATATGTATAAAAATGGATTTGGCATTAAATAACCTACAAACCAAACCAAGTCTACAACAGGTTTGAATTCAGAGTTTTCCTTCTTCTAGACTGGTTGCCATACCAAGATTAAAGAGCATGGTCTATTCAACAATAAAATAAAAATAGTTGGATTCATGCCTTTCCCAATGGTATTAGCACAATATGAAATACAATCTTGTTAAGCATTTAAACTCAAGTAGTAGAGTTCACATTGTATAGCAATAACCATTACACCATGAGAACCTTATATATATATATATATATATATATATATATATATATGAGAACCTTATATAAGGTATTCTTCAATCCAGTAAATTCAGAGTAGGGAAAATTCCATCAGGATAAATAAATTATTCAAATTTTGAATATTTAAATATTTCTGGTAAAGAGCTCAATGTAAATAAATTCACAGAGCAAATAATACTATTTCAAGAAAAAACCCAAGATTAGAGGGATAGTCAAAGGAAGGAAGTACTTCCTTCCGTTGACTATCCCTCCTGTCTGGTTGTATTTTATTTATTTTCTTATTGGATCTGATGAAGTCCTGTTAAAAATTATTTTGGAGTCTTTGATTCATATCAATGCTCTTAACAGGATGGAAATAAACTTATCCTAATGTGACCCGATATTGTTTTTGATTTGAAATAATATATATATATAATGTGTGTGTGTGTGTGTATATATATATATATATATATATATATATATATATATATATATATATATATATATATATATATACACACACACATACATACATACACACACACAATTTTATGCTAAAAGTGTTTTTGATTCTTAGAATTTTTACAGTGTTCAATGTACAAAAAATGCAGACCAATATCACAAAACATTTAAAAAATAAAACAAGATAAAAAAACAAAAAAACAACATAGGTTGAAATTGATAACAAGTTAGTAAATTTAAGGTTTTTATATTCTGGTTGGATTTTGTGAAATCTTAAGGTTTGGCAAAAAGAGGTTAAGAAATATTTGGGGGTTTTTTTTTCAGTTCTTAATGAGATCCGCATAGTGGCCATTTCAAATGAAAGAAGGAATAAAAACCAACCTTGAATCTTTTGGGTGTTTTGAGGTAATCAACAAATTCCATCACTTCCATTTTCGCTTCTTTAAGACCAGCTACATCTTTGAAACTGATTCCTTTGCCTTTTTGTGCCAAAGCATCTACCCTCACAAACCGAGCTTTTCGTTCACTTGCCTGAAATAAGAAAGAGCATCCATATTTTTATGGCAAATGAGTTGGAAAGTTTACAATTTATTTAATATTTTTAGAGTCAGATTAAAAAAAAAGAGAGTAGAATAATCTTTTTTATAAATCCTTTCACTCTGTAATTAAATTTCATAGTTATTTTCCCGTAACAATGTTAATCATTCAACCAAAAAATAAAAATTGATACTCAGTTGGCACAATGATTGAAAGCTACTGAAGATGGATTTGCTTCTCATAGCATAGAGGGTTTTTTTTTTTTTTTTTTTTTTTTTTTTAAAGCTGTTGGGTAAATCTGTTTTCCCCAGTTAACAGTCAGAAGATTTTTAGTAGATATATCAGCTTTCTGCAGCAAAAAAGTTAATGAACCAATTCATAATAATCATTTTCTACAGATTCAATTTTATAATCTGATTAGTAATATTTGTAAGCACTCTTCTGTGAATTGAGTTACAAAAAAGAGACTGACAGCTATGCATTTGAAATAAAAAAATGGATCTCAAAGTTTGAGAAATTGTGCAGAATATGAATGTTAAACAAGTCTAAAGAAATTGAACTTTAAAAACTTAAATACAAGAGAAGTTAAAAATGAAGTGATCAAGGTAGAAATGGAGAAGGATGTGCGTGTCTAACACCTTGCTGAGAGCAGCATCAATAACTCTTGGCAGAACATAAAATTTGGGTATTCATTAAAAATCAATCTTTCTTATTTCTTTTTTTTTTTTAATTTACATTGGAATTTTTATACTGTCACTTACTAAGCTTAAATTTAGCACAAGGTCAGAAGTATAAGGCACTCAGTCAGAACCAAACTCACTAACCTAATCCAATAAGTATTACCATACAGGAGTTGTTTGATTTTTGTACTCATTCATATATTTGCAATGCTTTAACATTGATTTTGATAAAGATTTGCCTCATTAGCAACTAATTAACATTAGCATTCAGTATAACACTATGAACTTACATTCCTACTACACAGTCCCACTTCTTAGCAGAACAGAACTGTTCTTTTATGTCCTTGAATTTGAGAGCCTTGCATTTGCTTTAGGCTTTACTAACGACTAAACAGCAAGAATATTTTTCTTCAGTCGACTGAAGATTTGAGGGAAAGACACATATTGGAATTTTGAGAGGGGTCATGATTGTAGCAATAACTGTTCAGACTATCGAGCTTATTCTACTGGTTACTTTCTTTATAACAATGCTGCCATTCTTTCTTGTGTATGGAATGAGTGGGTGGGGGGTTAAAAAAATTTATTTCAAGAGCTTCTTTTTAAAGCATCATTTAAAAAATATGCTTTTCTTTCTTTTTCCACAAACTCGAGCAACATCAATATGAAAGGAAAAGTCAGACAAACAGAAAGAAAAGGAATATTGACAAACCTTTTAATTGAGTTTGAGAAAGACTCATTGGACAATGAGAGAGAGAGAGAGAGAGAGAGAGAGAGAGAGAGAGAAGAAATAAGGAATACTCACAAACATTTCAGTTGGATTTGGCAAAGATACTTTGGTCATACTTCGCGCCAGCATGAAAACAGCCAAAGCAATAATACCCATGAAAAGCAATGGTGTCCATGAACTAGGGGGAAAAAAAAAATCCCACTTGTCAGAGTTAGAAATAAATTGGGAAGAAATTTGTACTTAAAACTCGTCAGTTAAACAGCAAACTCTCATTATAATCGTTTAATTAAAGATTTGTTTTAAGATCACTTTTGTTTTTATAGTCATGAAGATTAGTTTGGTTTTTTAGTTTAATGGTATATCAACCTTTATGGGGTATTTAATGTTAAAATTATCCTTGTATAAGAAAAGTAGTTGTACTGTTTAATTCATTTTGGGAGGGGCATAAAGGGGTTCATACCTTTCCCAAGGGGCATTAGTCTGAAAGTAAACGTAATAGCAATGACTGGAATTTATTGAAGATTATTGTTAGAAACTAGTTTGCAGTAACAGATATTTAATTAATTTACTGAGATCTTCATGTACTAAAATTAGTAAACCTTTTAAACACTGCTTAAAATAATACAGAAATTTACAGAAAAAAGTAATTAAAAAAAGAAAAAAAGTTTAAAGCTTAGAATAATTATTGATGCATTTTGTATAAAAATCCACCAGTAATAACAGCAAATTTCTTATAACAGCATTCTTAAATATATTTTAATAATGGAAGTCTATTTATTAAAGATTTGGTTTTAGAAATTCATATAAATTTGTCTTCTTGGACAGTCCATAAGAAAAATAAATCATTTCTTACCTATCTCTATGATAAGACACAGAAATTTTATCGGCATTTCTTATATGCAGTTCCTCTTCAGCTTTTCGAATCTTCTCTTCAAATTGATATGGGTCTGGGATCTTCATTGTGAACAAAGGTAATGTTACCTGTTTGAAGTAAAAGAAAAAAATCATATCTGGGAATTGTTTCCAGATATTAAAGGATCAGGGAATAAAAAGAAATTTCAAGTTGAAAAATGGCAGTTAAAATGTAAATGATTAGAAGTTAAGTTCTTTTGAATATTTTCATTTTTAAAATAAGGTTAAGATAAAAAGTAAATTATCTCAATTGCTTTATTAATTAAAAGAAAAAAGTTCACAGTACAAAGGTCGTTTAAAGAGTGCTAAACTTTACCCAGAAAGAAGAGCAAAGCTGAATATTTTTTGTTGTGGCAACTACCACCTTCTTAGTGGTTTTTGAATGACTCTCATACATAAATAAAATCAACATAATGACAAACAAATATTACGACTTACTCAGATAAAACATATTTCAAAGGAGTTCTCTCCCTTGAGCATAAGACGGTTAGGGTTAGTAACTTTAATAGCAGAATGATTTAAATCAATTTTTATAATGTAAGACTGTAAGCAAGCAGTCGCACAGAGCAAATAGGTAAGTTATCACCCACCAAAAAAAAAAATAAAACAAAAAACCATTAGCTGGAAGAGAGACGAGAACCCAAAATTCAAAATCTTTACCAGTAGTCTAGGGAGTAACGAGTTATACTTGGTTTAACACTCCTAACTGAAAACAGCAGTTAACCGGGACTTGCTGAGGTCACCAAACTTGATTGGCCATTTAAGTGGTGGTAAGATCTGGCTAGAAGATGCTACTCATGCAAGGTAGAAGTTGGAAGGGGTGTTCTGTGAACCTCAATAAACAAAAAAAGGTTAGGTTTTTGATTCTTTACTATTTCTGTGGTTGGAAAAACTAAGAGATCAGTTGTAGATTGACTTCAGCAATTGAACCATTCAAAAGATAAAAAAGGAACTGCTTCCTACTACAATGAATAATCCACTCCACACACTGTGTTTCTTATTCATTTTTACAGACTTCTATGACTTTAGAAACTGAATTAGCAGTCTATTGTAGAGTGGCTAATGCTCCTCCAGCATTCTACCAGATGGACTGGCTCATAGCCATAAATAGCCTACAATTAAAGACTTTGATGGTTCAGTTAATATTCAGATTGATCTTACTTCGTTTGGCTAGATAGCATTTTGAGCCTCTTCTATTTCTTGTAAGTTCTCTTGTTAATTGTTTATAACTTATTGTACTGTGTCATTTTTGTATGAATCCGTTTAGCACCAGATACTGGTGCTGAATAAACATATTAAACACTTATTCTTCTCTGTGTATCATTCACCTTGATGATACAACACAGTCCTAATATGAGAAGCAACTCAAATTTTTGTGTTTCTCTTACACCATCTGAAAATTAGCTATTACTGATATAGCAGTTATCAGTGACTATGCTACAATAAAATTATATAAAAATTAGACATCATTTTTGTCTTCCATTATACAGAAATAAATACTTTGTGCTTATTTATTTGGAATTTTAAACTTTGAAAAAATATAATTTCAGAATATCATAAGTCAAAAATTCCATGTGCGCACACACATACACAGAGTTGTCAGTGAAAAGAAATGTTGCACTTTTAGAACCAGAATAAAAACCTACTGAAATGTAACAAAAAGTTAAATTTATTTCTAAGGAAAAAAAAAAATAAAAAAATAAGAAAAAAAAAAGAGGATTAACAATGGCAAAAACTCATTTGTTGCAAAAAATCTGAGATTCTGGATGAAAAACCTGCCAACCTCTAAACCAAATCTCCACCCTCATAAGTTCTTGGTGAGCAGTCAGTAAAAAAATATGATCTTACCAATAATAATATCAACTTTTCATTGAGTGTGTCATTTTTTGTTTCACATTTACATAGCAAATTGCACAGAGATGAAATGCAGTTTTTCAGCTTAATTGAAAATCATACAACAAATTAATCAAGTTGGTGCAAATGAGTTTCATTGGCTGATATTTTGAATATTTTAGAAGAAAGTAAAAGAATCACAGATTTTTATTTTCAAGAACAAGTGAACAGTTGATATTTATGAGAAAAAACACAAACTCCCTGATTGCTTAAGCAGAAAACTTACCTTCCATCAAAACGATAAATGCATTCATCATGGACTCAAAGTCAAATCCTAATGACATTGTTAGGTTTTAAAAAATGATGAAACAATTTAAAATTTCCAATTAATCAAATCACTTAATTTTTTTTTAGAGGAAAAACTTTTTAAAATTAGGAAATGATCATTTCAATATTATCCAAATTCTCTTCATTAAGAAATCAAAGATTTTTTAGAACAAAGAATAAAATAGTTTCATACTTTTGTTATTGTTAATTGTGTTCTTGACAAATATTAACAGCTTTCCTCCCAACATCCTCCAAAAATACAACATAATTTTAAAGAATTTATTTAATCGAATTTCATAAAAATGATATAAAATTTTGAACTTTATATTTTTAGCATTCACCTAACCCCTCTACCACAAGCTAAATGTGACACAAGGTCAATTTTTAAGCAGAGTACAACAGGACTGAATTCAGAGTTTTCCTTTTTCTAGACCAGTTGCTGTAGCTCAGTTTAAGAGCCCAGGCTGGCCTACTATTTAGCCATATTAGAGGGGGGTAGGGAGAAGTAGGGAGAACAGTTAGATTCATTCCTCTCCCAAGGCTATTAGTATTATGTAAAATGCAAGCAGCCTCATCCAGGATTTGAAATCAAATAACTGTATCTGATTAACAGCCCAAAGCCAAACAAGGAGTTGCCCACTGACAATACACCAGTGACATTAAAAAAAATCTTTTTAGTCTTTTGAAATGTTTCATTTTTTGTAGGCATCAAAAATAATATGTTAGCTGTTTGATATAGGTTAGAAAATCTCAATCTTAAATGGATTGGTATTTAGACATCTTCCAAACTGGCACGTAAAAGCCTTCAACTTATTTGCATGAATCAATTTTGGATTAAACAGAATAATTTGTCTTTTTAGTGTCTAGACATTTGGCTTTGATAATTGGTAAGATCAAAAACATACGAACAAACTTTGAGTCATTTTTCTTTCCTTTTTATATTTGAACTCGAGTAGCTGGGCTTATTTCCTATGATGATGATAACACAATGACGATGATGATGATTACACGATGAGTGATTCCTGAACTTGGTATTTTGTTAAGTGATAATTTAAACAAAATTCAAAAGAAAAAAGAAAAATCTAAAAACCAAAGCCCATTTTTTTTTTTTTAAGTTTGTTTTTTTTTTTTTTTGTTAGCTGATATATTTTGTGTTAATGATGATGAATAGGCAAATATTGATAAATAAAATTACAAATCTGTTGAAGATGATGAGTCTGATTTTAATTTAAAAAATTAAATAAATAAGAGCCAATACTGACTGGTCTCCCCTTAACTATAGCTCCATCGTAAAGTCGGATCACAGCAATTTCAGCTTCTGGACGGATGATGACTTCTTGTACCTGGAAAAAAAAAATTGAATTCAAACTTACCAAAGGTCATTTTGTTTAAAAAAAAAGAAAATAATAGTTTTTTTTTTTATCAAGAAGAGGAATCAGAGGGATCAAAGCAAACACATTTTGGTAGGTTGGTTTTTATGGCATATCAACCACTAAAGGTTATTTGATGCCAAATCCTCTTTATACAGATACATTAAATATATGATTTGTAAACACAGTTTGTTGATAACATTTTTAAACAAACCTAAGCTCATTTTTTTGCACAGTCAAATGGTTTCAAGTATTGCTATGTATCACTAACAATTCAATTAAACATCAGTCACTTGTTTATACACAGTAAAATCACAAAGTTCTATTTCTAACAATTCAATTTAGCATAAATCATTTGTTCGCACTCAGTTTAAATGTCAAACAGTTCTATTTGATCCATAGATAGGACCCTATCAGGTGATACCACTTTGTGCCAGAGTGGACCAGGGAGTAATGGCGATGAAAGGGTACACCGCATTTCCCTAAGCTCCAGGAATTACTGGAGCCTCACCATCAGATAATTTAGTGTTATATCCGGGACATTCTTTGAGGGGGGGGTCTTACCCTTCTGCAGAGATGCAGTTGGTGTATTTTACAGCCTCAGCCGACAAGACTCAAACATTTTGGAAATATCATTTCACTTTATAAAACAAAAATTCACCATGAAGTCTTCTTACAACTGGTAACTTGTTTTCCCCTCCAAATTTTAGGAGGACATAAGAATCATCTTTATTTTAAATGAATCAACCCGATTTATTTTAGAGAATGTCAACATTCTTATGTTTCACCAATTTGTGATTGAGTGGAATTTTTACAAAGAAAAATTATTATGCCACTAAAGTTGAATTTTAAGAAAAGATCACAGCAAAGTGACTGACCAATGTAAATTGTTCATAGACTACATTAAATGGAATTCTTTATTCTGTTTTACAGCCAAATTTGACCAGACTCACATGATTGTAAGTTTTTGTAAATAAGACAAGTATACCAAAACCCTCTCATGTGTGTGAATTATATCTAAAACAAAACAAACAATACTTGAATATTCAGTTTTTTCTTGTCGCATCATAAAAAAATCTATTAAAAAACAATACATGTATTAACAATGTTGATAAATTTGTAGATGAATAAATTTCCTTTGATGTACGGTTTGATAGAATTTTATGTGTTTATAAGCATTTTTTTCAGATGGAAGCCACCAAAAATGCAAATTTCGACAGAATTTTAAGATGAAGTGAACATTTCTACTATAAGAAACTGAAATGATGAGTAAAGGCTTTTTTTCAAAATGATTCCATTGATATTTACAAACAAATTTGACATACAAATGCCAAATTTCACTGCTTTGTCTTCAATGATTTTTGCTGTAAATGTGATTTATCAATAAAAACACAAAATGTTGTTCAAAAGTTTTCAAGAAAAAATAGTAACCTTTCGTCTAGTTTTTCCAACGTCAAGTGCTTAATATTTTTTAAAATTGTATGATGGATTTTGATAATTTAAAAATCCAAAATCATATATGTTGTGGACCAGTAAAAGGTCCAAAAGAAAGACACAAACTCGGGATTATGTGAAACAAGTATATTGAATGAAAGTATAAATACAGCATAGGTAAAAGAGTGTTGAACGTCAGTCTGACTGCCAAAGTGTTAGGCTGGAGTTAATTTAACACTGAGATGAATATTCTCCCGGTAGTCATAGTAATAGGAAGAGTTCATTATTGTCTGTCAGGTAGGTATCATAACACTATATTAATCTATATTTTATAAATATCCTATTTGTTATAGCAAAATCCTATTTTAAATTGCAGATTTCAAAGCATTGTTTTATAATAAATATAAGTGTAAAAAATTATCATGAAGTTTGACTAACAGTGACTTTTACAAGTACATGAATGTAAATGATGAAGGAAAAGAATTATCAACACATCTAATTTTAAACTCTCTATTTATGAAACAATTCTAGTACTAGGTCTACCTTTTTTTAATTTAGTTGATTGAATTTTATGGCATGTCAACTCCATCTAGGGTTATTTCATGCTTAAGGGTTAGGAGGAAACCCTGTTTATTGTATATATGTACATATTTTTGTGCAGTTGTTTCTTAAGAGTTTTTTTTGATTGTACATGATTTCAAGTAACTAATAATAATCCTTAGTAAACCGAGCTACAAGTAACTATTCTTAATACAAATAATTTATAGTTAATATGGCATCAAGGATTCCTACCAAATACAAATCATTTTTAAACAGATCAATTTATGATAGATGAAACCCTAACAAGTACTATAACTCAAAGTCCCAGTGGAACTAAGAGTAACGCCAATGAAAAGGTCCTTCATACTCCTCAGAGCTGGAGCCTCACCACCAGATGAAGTTTAATTTGGTTTAATTTTACAGCATATCAACCACTGTAGGTTATTTAATGTCAAATCCATTTCTTATACATACAAACAGTTCTATTTCAAACAATTCCATTTAGCATTAGAACACAGTTTAGTTCTATTTGACCCACAGATAGAACCCTATCTGGTGCTATCATTCCAAGCTAGAGTGGACTTGGGAGCAATGGCAATAAAAGGGTATTCTGCAATCCCTAAAGCTCCAGCATTACTGGAGCCTCACCATCAGATTGTTTAGTGTCATATCCAGTATACTCTTTGAGGGGGAGGGGGTTTACCACTCTGCAGAGCTGCAGTTGATGTATTCTGCAACTCTAACTGACTGGGCCAGGATAAAGTTTAGTGTCATACCGAGGACAAGTTATTTTAATTCTTACAAGATCCAAAAATTAAGTCAACTGATTTTTCAGTCATCAATTAAGCAGGCATAGTGAAAATTTTAAAAGGAAATTCAAACAGATTGCAAAAAGTGAAGCCTTAAGAGTACGATTCTCGAGGTTTAACTTGAAGGAAAGAGAATAACAAGAGTATAAAGGGAAAGTAATAGACTGACTTACCTCCCCTTTGGCCAGCATTTCATGATAAAATTCATTCCAAGAGATAAAATTGTACATATTGGAGTCGGAGCCTTGCATCATACGAAGGATAGTATAGCCAGCAAATAATAAAGTCAACCAGATAAAAAGACGAGGAAACATTGGAATTTTATCATCTGAAGGAATAAAAAAAAAAAAAATTTAGTTTCATTCCTTAATCCAATATTCTTAGACAAGTACATTAAAATCGAAATTCGTAAGTTCATTAATTCTGTATAGTAGTTTTGTCATTAAGAAAAATTATTTTAGATGATAGAAGTATTTTTTTTCAGTGTAAATTATTCATTATCTAGTTTCCCCACATATATTCATGCATAAGTTGGTCTGAGGGAGACTTATTTATAGGTTGTTCCCAAAAGAAAAAAGTTTTTTTTCAAAATTTGACCTATACATAAGTATAAACAATATTCACAATTTCATAAATCTACTGGTTAAATTAGTTAATTCTGAGAAATTTCTTTTTTTTTTTTTGTTAGAAAAAAAAAAGAAAAAAGAAGAGAAAATCGGAAGTTGTTTGATTATCTTTCAAGAACCATGAACTTTCACTTTTTAAAGAGATGATTACATTAAACGTTAGATGTTTAGAGATGTCATTGATTGAGCTTAGGTTAATTTGGCTATCGACCGTATGCATGGAGCACTTAGTGATAATCAAACTCCTTGACAATGATCAGACAGTCAAGATTGATAGCCATAATACCATAAGATTTTACAAGTAAACAGTCATCTTAAGTTACCCAAGTATGTATTTACCCAACTTCTCCACCATGCATAGCATGTGACACTAAGTCAATTTTTAAGCAGAGTACAAACCAATGCTGAAGAACTCAGCCTATCTCATTATTAACCCATGTGACTAGAGGAGAGAACAAAACAGATGAATGAATGCCTTTCCCAAGGGCATTAGCACATAATGAAAGGCAAACAGCCTTGTCCAGAATTTGAACAAGTAACCAACTACAGATTAAAAGATAATTTATTTGAGGAGTAAGGCTTTTTATTCTGCATCAAGTCAGCCAATACATGTAAAAATGATAACACAGCTGAGTTGTATAAATATTGGTTTAAAAAAGAAAACTTTTCAGGAGTAAAAATGAACAGATTTGAGTGTTTAAAAAACAAAACTAAAAAAATAAAAATAAATAAACAAATAAAATAATGATTCCAAATTCTAAGAGCCACAACTAGCAAGAAGAATTTATAAAATACACAATCAAAAGAAAAGCTAAAAGTGAAACAATAAGGAGTAGAGAGCCATAAGATAACAGACTTACAAAAGGAAATATATCTGATTTTACAAGAATGTTTAAAAAGGACATATTGAAATAAGAGATTTCAAAGGGGTCAGAACAATATAGACCAACTTTTTTTAAAACAATGGATAGAAAGCAGGTGTTCAATTGAAAATGATTAATTGATAGATTTTAATGGCATGTCAACCTGCCGAGTATTATTTTATACCTAGAGGTTAGGGAAACATGGTCACTGTACATTCAGATATACATTTTTCGTGCAGTTATTTCTTAAGAGTTTTTTTTATTTACATTTTTTGCAAATGGTCTTTTTTTCAATAGATCTATTTGACCTAAGGATGGGAACCTAACAGGAACTACTATTCCAGGCTTAAATGGACAGAGAGTAATAGCTATGAAGGGGTACTCTACACTCCCAAGATCTCCAGAACCAGAGCCTCACCATCAGATGCAGTTTAGGGCCATACCCAGGTAATCCCCCTTTTTTTTTCTTTTTTTTTTTTTAATTGAAGGGGGTTCTTACTCCTCCGCAGGGGATACAGTCAGAGTATTTTTTTGGGTAAAGAGAAAAGTAATCTTCAGTTGTTCAAATCTAATTGGTTTGTAAGATAAATGATAAATTGAGAAATATAAAACTTGATTAATATAAAGATCAATAAGCAAAACAGAAAAGAGGTAAGTGATTTATTGCCTTTGTTTGCACCTTCAATATAAGCAACAAACATGGCTGACATCTTAGCCAGTTGATTTAGGAGAGAGAGAGGGTCAACCAATTTAAGCTCTTTGTAGGGCATAAATAGTGTCTGTATTTACCCAACCCCTCTGATATAGGCAGGATGTGACACTAAATCAATTTTTAAGCAGAGCACAATAGGTTTGAATTCAGAGTTTTCCTTCTCCTATACTAGTTGCCTAATCAAGGCTAAAGAACCCAGTCTGTATGGACATTGTCAGGATGCTGCAGTTTGTAGGATTTGCAAACTTGAAAAAGCAAACCTCATTAGACCTTGCAGTGAAATAGCATTAATCATTATTTTATGACCATTTCGGACTTTTGGCCCTAAATAATTATTTTTATTAATATTTCTTAACAAAAGCTGCTAAAATTTTGAAAATGCCCTTCAGAGCATTTCTTTAATGATTTTTGACCATTCATTTTTCAAAGGGATCTAAATGAAAATAATTGGTTCTCATTGATTGTTAAATGACTTTAGGATAGAGATAAGAAAAACAATCTTACCAAGGTTTGAAACAAACCCATTTTCAAAATGTAAGTTTGAAAAATTTGTATTAAGAATGATTAATGCTATTGTGCCACAATTTTCAGGATTTACTTCTTACATGGATACAAACAAATGGTAAAATTCTGAAAAAAGAAAAAAAAGAGAAACTTCAGGATGGACCCTAGGTGGAATTGGCTGGAATAACCCAACTGTGTGAAACATGATTTTGTTGCAAAATGCACAGCTGACTTATGGACAGTCCATTCAAGTTCACAGTGGGATGTATATTATTTTACAATAAAATAATCTTGGGAAGATGTAAAAAATCCTATAGTTACTGTAAATAATCTTTCATTTCAAACATTATAGAAAGAAAGCAATCAAAACTTCTTGTAGACAATATGAAAAAGAAAAGAAAAAATTACCAAGTTTGAACTAAAATAATTTATTTAAAAAAGAGTCATGAGAAAGAGAATAGATAAATATGAGGGTCATTCAATAAATAAAATGATTTTTGCCAAAGGAATTGGCAATAGGAAGTACTGTTTATAGTTGCAGCTTTTTAAAGGAAATTAATAGTGATGGGTTGTTTTGTGTTCTAGAAAATCCATCAGCATGACCTTCTTTTCTCAACACAACACTCAGAACTTTTTATCATAGTCAGTGGGTTTTTGATGGACTATAGCTTCTAGTGGCCAACACATATTTAACCCATTTGTAAAGATTTTTTTAACTAAAACATGTTTTGCCATACACATCACATATTCTTCTGTAGATTTAACATAGTTTGCACTTCTCAGCCACTAAAAATTTGATGACAGACCACTGTTTAAGCTTGGAACACTTTGTTTTGCCTCCATTTTCAATGGTGTCAAAACAAAGGTTTTTGCAAGATCAAAATAATTTTTACTACAAATCAATTCCAAATAATGCCAAGTTTACATTCATGGGAAAAGAAAAAAAAGCAGCCCCCCCCAACCCCATTCCCTTTATATAGTGAATCATCTACAGAGATAAATAGATAAATTCCTCTTGAATCACCCTCGTAAATAGATAAATTTCCTTTATCTATTGATAACTCTCATAGAGGGAAAAGGAAAAAAAGAGAAATGGGATCAGTTAATTTGTTGATTTTAACAAGGTTTATTTCATACTTAAAGATTAGAGAATTGAATATATTGTATGTTTAAATGTTTTGTGTAGTTGTTCAAGAGTTTTTTTTCCCACACAGTTATATAATATCAAGTATTCTGGTCAATTTCAAATAATTTCTACACAGTTGTATAGTTTCAAGTATTCCTATCTAATATCAATACTTTATACACAATACTATGGCTTCAAATAATTATTTCAATTTATTAATGGTAATTTGTTTGCACAGTTAAATGGTATCAGGTAACTAATAATAATAATATTTAGTAAACAATTATAGCTTCAAGTAACTTTTCTTGATGAAAATAGTTTACACATTGTTATATGGTATCAAGTATTCCTACCTAAAAAGATCTATTTGCTCCATGTTCAGGACACTAACAGGTATTACAACTTTTGGTCAGAGTGGACCTGGGAGTAATAGCATATTTCTCAGATCTCCAGAACTGGAGCCTCACCACTGGATGTAGATTAGTGTCATACCCAAGGAACTCGTTTTTTTTTTATCAACTAATTGGGTTGTTAATCTACAGTCATGTTGAAAGCATTCCTGTTAGATTACCAAAGTTAAGCAACAATGAACCAGTTCAATACTAAAATGGGTGACTACTTTATAACTAGGTATTGTAAGCAACCACAGGCCTAGATGCCAGATTAAGTAAAGCTTAGTAAATAACAATGAAGTTATTGACCCAAAAGATAATAATAGGTCAAGCCCCTTGTCTCCTTTGTTAAAAGCCTTTCAACCAATTAGCAGTCTCTATATCAACATTAAAGAACCTCTTTTGTCTCAACTTTGAAACAACCTTTCAAATTGTCTTTTCACTCCCTAATAGTAAAAAACCAAAGAATATCAATCATATGTTAACCCTTTGAATCCCAGTGGCCAGTATTTGTACTGCTAAGTAGATGAATTTGGTTGGCCTGATTTCTACATTGCTAGTGTCAATAAAAAGGTTTCAATTTTATATATAATTTTATTTTTTAATATAGTCTAAATTGTCAATAAAATGTTGTCTCCTGTAAAGCAGTTAGATTACAACATTTTTCATTTTTAGCAATTTTTTAAGCCAGGAGCCTAAGGTGGAGAAGCTTCAATAGTCATGGGAGGTTCCTCAGGATTAATACTAACACAAAAAATACAAAAGTCAGAAAAATTTTATTTCAGTATTTATTGAGATTGCACAAATGCACATTAATTTCTAAATAATCTTATAATAGAAGGAAATTAAAATTAAAATAAATAAATACTGTTGTTAGATGCATTAGCTAAGTATAGAACAGTCAAAATATTCTTACTGACCTTTATTGGGGTCATTATTTTTATCATCATCTTTACCATCTTGCCGCTGCTGGTATGAAGGCCGGCTGCTATGGAAGAAACGCAGATGCTCTGAAATACCAAAGAAAGCAATTATTATTTAAAAAACAACAACAAAAAAACATTGTTGTTTTTACATATTATTTAACTGAATACGTTGGTTGGGTTTATGCCATATCAACTCTTGTAGGTTATTTAATTCCAAATCCTCTTAATACATATGTAATATATTAATATAATTTTTCAATGAATAGTTTGTAGGTAATATTTTAAATAAGCCAGAGCTCATTTGTTTGCACATAGTTAAATGGATATAATTATGATTTGAAAGTGAATTGTTTGTAATTTTATTAAAAAAGAAAAAAGAAGCTTTGTTTGCACTCAATTATGTAATACTATTGTTTGCACACAGTTAAATGGTTTCAAGTATTGCTATCTAACAATAATTTAACAATTCAATTTAACATCAGTCATTTGTTTGCATACAATCAAAGACTCAACCAACCCTATTTGATCCAAAGATGGGACCCTATCAAGTACTCTCACTCTGGGTCAGAGAAGACCTGGGAGTAATGGCAATGAAGGAATATTCCACATTCCCCAAAGCCCCAGAACTGGAGCCTCACCATCAGATAGTTTAATGTCATATCTGGGATATATATTGGAGTGGGGATTTTACCTCGACACAGAAATGCAGTTAAAGTATTCTACAGCCCCAGCCAACTGGGCTGGGGTTTGGTTGTGTTTTATGGCATATCAACCCTTGTGAGTTATTTAATGCCAAATTCTGTATGCATATATATATATATATATATATATATATATATATATATATATATATATATATATATATATATATATGATTTTTAAGAGAATATTTTGTAGGTAGCAATATTTCTAAATGAGCCAGAGCTCATTTCTTTGCACACAGTTAAATGGTTTCAAGTATTGTTATCCAACACTAATAATTCTATTCAATATTAATTATTTGTTTGCATATAGTTAAATGGTTTCAGGTTAGGTTATTTGGTTTAATGGCATATCAGCCCTTGAGGGTTATTTAAAGCCAAATTAAAGCCAAATATATATATATATATATATATATATATATATATATATATATGATTTGCAAGTAAATAGTTTGTATATAACTTTAAATGAGTTAGAGCTCATTTGTTTACACAGTTAAATGGTTTCAAGTATTGATAACACAAATAATTCTATTTAATATTAACTATTTGTTTGCACACAATTAAATAGTTTCAAGTATTGCTATCTAACATTAATAATTCTATTTAATATTAATCATTCATTTGCACAGCTAAATGGTTTCAAATATTGATATTTAACACTAAATTTGATTTAATATTAATCATTTGTTTGCAACTGTTTAAATGGTTTTATGTATTGCTATTTCAGCACATTTGACCCTCAGTCACTGCCTTCTAGCATTTTTAAGATAAAATAGGGTTTGGTATTTGTTTGCCAAGAGAGCAACCCAAAGGACATGGCTGGGACAATCTTACAGATGCTAGAGCTTGACATGACCAGCCAACTGATTGGATAGGGTCTTTCTGACTGCCTGCTTGCCTAGCCCAGTAAGAGCCAGAATAGAGTGTTGTAAGTTATGTGACCACTTTGGTTGTTGGGACACAGACTGCTCAGCCACCAGGATCCTGCTCTTAAGTGATACAGGTTACCACCCATGGCCAACAGGAAGCATTGTTGGATATGGGGTCTGATCCCTCTGCAGAGGTGCAGTTGATATATTTTACAGTTCCAGCTGACAGAGCTATCCCTGATAAGGAATATCAATGTAGCTAAGCAATTTTTGTCACTGTCCAGCAGAAGTTTGAGTTCCTGCAGGGTACACCCACATTAAACCAACCTTCTCATGTTTTGGCTTCATCGAGAGCCAAATAAATCCCTACTAATAATGGTATGCTTATCAAATCAGATTTCAAATTCATTGTGAACACAGGTGGTCAATGTGGGGAAAAAAATTTATTCTTTCTTTACCTGCCAGAGATTGCAAAAATCAATCATGATCACCTGACTCATTCATTGATTATCAATATTTACTATTCATTAAATAGTCAAGAGAAGGTTTTAAATTGTTTAGCTCTGAGGGTGGGAAACTTTTTTCATAGTTAAAAGCCACAATTATATTTATTGTCTACTAAAAAGGCTGCACCCAAATTTTTTGTAAATTTCCAACAAAATCTAAAGTTAAAACTTTAAGCTAATAACTTAGTTCAAATTTAATTAATATATACAAGTTAAACTGGAAAGCACTAAGAGGAAATGGACACAGTGACTAGAGTTCAAATCCTGGACAAAGCTGTTTGTATTTTATATAGCCTTAAGATCCTTAGAAAAAATAAGAAGCCAACTATTCTCCCCTTCAGCTATGAGTAAATAATAGGGAAGACTGGTGTGACGTTACCCCCTCGGCTCCCTGGTACGTCAACCTCTTCGAACCATTTCGCTTTACGGCCGGTGATCAACTAATGGTTCCGATAGGGGTATCGCACATTTCCTTACGGCTACAAGAAATACAATCGAGGGAGTGGGAGAAAACAACAACAACAAAAGAACAATATGCTTGGGTTAACTCAAGTGCAGAAGAGGAGTTATGTAACATTGTGCATGTATAGAGTAACGCTAGCGTGGGTTACAAGCGAAAATTCTACAACGCTACTGGAATGCCGACTCATCTTCCCTCACTGTGGCTGGACCCTCATCTCATCCGACTTGTCTCTCTGCTCTGGTGTCGACTGCTCACTTGCGTCACCCTTCGCCAACTGCCTAGCTCCTTTTTCCAACTCTCTTATCGCGTCCCTTTACCACTTCTGGTCATGTCGAGATCGCGGGTCCAAAACCCTTTGTCTGGTTTCGCGTCAAAACAGACAAAGGAATCGTCTGCTTGGCGGACCACCTACATAGTGTTACACTGGGCTCTTTAACCTTGTTATGGCAACCAGTCTAAGAGAAGGAAAAGTCAATTCAAACCTGTTAAACTCTGGTTAAAAATTTAGCTGGTGTCATATCCTGTCTGTAATGAAGGGGTTGGGTGTCAATACTTAGAATAAATGAAAAATTTTACAAACCTTTTAATGATTTTTTTTTTTAATAGATAGCTTCATTTTTTTCTTTTTTGGAGAAAGCATATTAAATTCTAAAGTGGAGGTGCACAATTTTCAATGAAAGGTTGTAGAAGGCTGCACTTAATGGTTCAGAAAACCTTTTATATTCCTGGCACTACTGAATCTAGAAAATAATAGTCTATTTCAAACATCAACATTTTTAGCCAGATGTAACAATAGTTAAATATTATCAACTGAATAGTCTGAGGTCAAATGATGAATCAGCTGAAATGTTAACAACCTGAAGGATATGAAAGTGTTGAATTCTCGCAAAGTACCAGATCAGAAGTCCCCAATTTGCAGCCCATGGACTACATGTATAGTTTAAATGTTTTTTCAGGGTGAGTTCATTTTAAATCTGTGGTCAAATTAAAAATGTGTGAAAATGACTGTTTTATTAAGTAAAGGAGTTAAAATTTTAGATGTCAATGTATTTATCTTTTTTCTAAAATTGAATCTACAGAAAACAAAGTTCAGAATTTTTATAAGAAAAATTTGGATTCATTTTTTCACAAGGATGTGAATTTTACTAAGACCTCAAATTTTTTGTAATAAGACATAACAATGGTATCTGTATTAATAACTTCAGCTTGTTGCCATTAAAAGTTCTGTAAGGAAGATGAAAATCTCAGAGAAAAACAGTTGGTGACATTATGTGATTGCAGACAATTGGTTTGGAGAAAAATCTTTAATACACGAAAGAAAGGCGGATTTTATGAATTAAAAAGAAGTTAATTAAAAAAAAATCTGAAACCACCAAATGTTTTCTTTTTAGAAATTTGTGATCTCAAAATGACTATTATTTTCTGAACAATCAATGGTGTTTTTTTGTATCTGGGAAGTAGATTCTTTTTTTCTTCTCTTTTTTCAATTTATAAGATCTGGGAAGTTTTGGTGAATGAGAGAATTGTATGCATTATGCAGGTGTAATATTTTAGAAATTTCATTATTTGCACCAATGAACTTACAAATATATTCAGAGTATATATCTGACAGATTTTTTACTGACAAACTGGCTATAAATATTCAAGCTAAGGATTTAAATTGTCTTCTAAAACTAAGATTGAGACATTAATGTACAATGTGCTTAACAATTTCTATCAGTCATTCAGGAAACATAAAAAGGAGATACAGCCTCATTGGTCATACACTTGGATACTCTTGCCAATAAAGACTCATCTACAATGATATTTTTAGATGACTTTTCACCAATATAAATAAGCATGAAATCAGGGTGGAATTTACCTACTTGTGGGCCTTAGACCAAAATCATCAGTGGACCCCATGAAAACCACGGTGGGCCTATACTTATTGTACAGGGCTTCATTTTGGTTTTGAATATATTATATCATAAAATATCCAGAGTAGTTGAGAAACAAAGTTATAATGTGGTACACTTAGAAAGAAATTAGTTTCAGTGTAGCCCCCAAATACATGTGAGTTCAAGGACAATGGCCTATGATGCTTATTGGTAAATCTGGCCTTGCAGGATATACAATAAAGATGGGAGCGGAGAATTAATAAAACTTTAAAAAGAAAAAAAGAAAAAAAAAGACAATCCAGACATCAGAATGTTCTACTTTTGTAGCAAGATATAATTGCTATCATCAAATGACTAAGTTGCAATTATCAACTTACATATTACTTATAGAGAGGTGCTTATGGTTTAAATTATTGCCAGAAAAAATGGATACGCCATTTTCAAATCCTAAGTTCAAATCCTGCACAAGGAGGTTGTTTGTATTTCACATAGGGCTAATATCCTAGGAAAAGGCATGAATCCATCTATTCTCCTTCCAGCTATGGGTAAATAGTAGAGCAGATTAGGCTCTTTAAATTTGGTATGGCAACTGGTCTATGAAAAGGAAAATTCTGAATTCAAACCTGTTAAACTGATTAAAAAAATTGACCTTGGGTTATATCCTGCTCTTGCAAAGGGGTTGGATAAATACATACATGTATCTCTTGAAGTTGTACAATGATATGTATCATAATAACAACATAATAAAATGAATGCAGTGAATATTCAGCCCTTTTAATTTAGTCAGTCTATCTTCCTGAATTGTTTCATTAGGATAAGACCAAATAATTACAATGAAAACAAAGCATTTCATATTGTTTAAAAAAAAAAAAAAAAAAAAAAAAAGAAGAAAAATGCCTCTTCTACAGTAAATGATAAAAGAATCTTTGTCACCTCTATTGTGTGTAGACATATTTTAGAGGTGATCTGTATTTATCTGGGGTTTAATTGAGAGCATTTCAGTTGGCCAATGTGTTGCAGAGAAGGAAAGAGATTTCATTTATTTGACCAAATGAATTCTTTTGTCCTTCCTTAGTGAGATCAAACAGTACGTTATTTTTTCTTTGTTTATAAATGAGAAGTGGTTCTGCTTTGGTAGTGATGTTTTCCACATTGTGAAAATAAGAAAAAACATGCTGACATATACATCTTTATTTGGAGGAGGTGCTTGTGGTATTATTATTATTATTATTGAAGGAAATAGACATGATGACCCTAGTTCAAATTCTTTACAAAGATGCTTGAATTTCACATAAGGCAAATACCTGAGAAAAAGGTAGGAATCCAACTAATGATCGAATAAGCTATAGAAAACACCCATAATTACAGCAAAAGTATAGTTTGAAATGGTTTTACCATAAAAATGATCAGCACAAAGAAGGAGGCATTTTGGGGTTGCCTTTATGTCAAATTTGTCACTTACCATTCAGGAGATTTGGTTGTAAATTTGGCATCAAAATGTTAGATCGAACAAAAAGCTGGTGCCAAGCTTTCAATTCTTTTTGGACAACTGACAGAATTCTTTGGTCTGCCTGTAAAAAAAAAAAAAGTGATCATTAGAAAAAAACGTAAGTTTTTTTAAAACCTGCTTCATTTATGACTTGACATATTTTAAAACATTTTTGCGAGTTTTCACAAATCTACTCCTATATACTAAAAAAAAAAAAAAGGAGAGAGAGAAGTGATAAAAAAGAAGAAAGCTGACATTTTCTTAAAGTAAGTTACCCTTCACTCCTCTCTAACCTCTTATAAAGATTCGTTACTAACAAAATTGACCTTGTAAGAGATCTGCTAGTTTCCAATCAGGAATTAGAGCTGGTTAAAAAAAAAAAACTTTCCCCATCTTTTTTTCCATTTGGAGAAATGTGTATATTTATCTGAAGTCCTAAAAAAAGAAAAAAGTGCTTGTTCAGAATAGTCGACTGATGAAATATCTGCAGTAATGTACAAAGATATTAGAATATCTTTATTCACCATTTAGATAAAAATAAGTTTCAGCCATTCACTTTATTAGGTTTTGTTTTTTTTGTTGACCTGTTAAAAATATCTTCATCAAATCGGTACAATTCAACTATCTTTTAGTCTTTTTCTACCAACAACCAATAAGATGTTGACTTATGGTCATCAACTGCTGATGTATCATTTTTTGGAATTAACTGTAAATACTGAATAAAAAACACAGAAACAAATAAGTGATACTCGATTTTTTCCTGGAGGGTGAATGAAAGTATTACATTTCTACATAATTTTACAGAAATAATGGCAATTTTTATGGTCAAGCACACACACATACAAAAACAGATGAATGAAAACATTTTTAAAGCCTTTTCTTTTAGTCTGCATACTGATAGAAAAAGCTGATGTTGAAGATTTTAGAAGCATTTATACAGATTGTTTTATAAAGAACGTGATTATTGAGACAAGAGGATTTTGGCAATAAAATTAGTATAAACAGAGGTCAAACAACTGAAAGTGATGTCATCATATTCATAAAGTATGAACTGCTAATCAACCATATGGAAATCTTATCTCTGATAAAATAAAACAAGAATTATTCCAAGCTGTAACCATCTCAGTACTCTTATATGGTTGCACCATTTGGACTAATGAAACACTTGGAGAAAAATTTAATCAAAAAAACTTGTAGGGAATAAAAAAATAAAAAAAAGAAGAATACTTAGGTTATAAAACTATTCTTAAATAATTTATTTTTAAAAATACCATAAACAAAAACCCACTAATTTTATTCATTCATTCATGTCTTATTTTTTTTTTAAAGTAGGATTTATTTATTGTTGCTTTCATTTTTAAACCAAACTTTCCTATCTTGATTCCTGTCCTTTATTCTTTGAATTCTTGTCCTCATTTTAACTTAGCAGCCATTGGGTTGGTAATTCTAATTCATCTTTTACTTCCCAACTGCTTATTGGAAAAAATTTGTAAAACACAAGAGAGATTGATCCACTATTTACTGATATGTATGCATAATTCTCTTGGTTTGGAAAATTATTCTCTTTCTTGAGATTAGTGTCAATTGCACTAACAATAGGTATTAAAACATTTTATATATACATTTAGCCAACCCTTCAACCACAAGCAGGATGTGACACAAGATTAAGCAGAGTACAACTGGTTTGAATTCAGAGTTTTCCTTCTCTTAGATTGGTTAACATAGAAAGGTTAAAGAGCTTAGTCTGCCCTACTGTTACCCATAGCTGGATAATAGAGGTGCCCGTGGTGTAATGGTTATCGTCGTAGGAAATGGACACGGTGACTCGAGTTCAAATTCTGGACGAGAATGATTGCATTTCACATAGCACTAATACCCTTGGGAAAGGTATGAATCCAATTATTCTCCCTCCAGCTATGGGTAAATAGTAGGACAGACTGGTTCTTCAGTCTTGGTGAGGCAACTAGTCTAGGAGAAGGAAAACTCTGAATTCAAACCTGTTAAACTCCGCTTAAAAAAATTGACCTTGTGTCATATCCTGCCCGAGTGGAGGGGTTGATAAATAGGATTACCCATAGCTGGAGGGAAGGTAGATGAATTCATACCTTTCCCATAGGTATTAACATAATGAGGAATGCAAATAGCCTGATCCAGGATTTGAACACAGATTGCTGAGTTCATTTCCAATAAACATTGTGCCATGAGCACCTCCTAAACCTTTTAAGTAGATTGAGTCTTTATACCTAAAATCTATTTCCGATGCTTTCTTAAGAATATGACCAATTCTAACAGCTGAAGTCTTCATTAGGCCAATACAAGATTTATAGTCCAATTCTAGAGTTAGTACTTTTGTCTTTTCTCTAAATATATATATATATATATATATATATATATATATATATACACACACACACACACAGCAAAGAAGAATCTATCATACACAAAAAAAAAAACACCAAAAACAAATCCTCCTATTTATCCACTATTCAAAATCTACCTTGTTCAAATTTAATAAGTCAGTATTGACTTTCAACTCTTTTTTAAAGGGTGAAGAAATTTTAAAAAGAATTTAAGGAGTGAGTGGGGTGATGAAAAGTTCTTGGCCTAAGAAAGGGAATGACTTACAAGCATGAAACATACATGGTGTTCAACATATTTAACACACTGTTTTTAAAGTTTTTTTATTTTTTTAAATTATAACCCTTCAGAAAATTCAATAAAAGTGGAGTAGCCAGTGAAAAATCAAACTTACTTGTAATAGTCAAAGTCATTAGCCATTGTCACCATCATACAAGATACCCTATTTAGATGATTTTGTAAGTTATTTTTTCTTTTTTAAATTGACCATTAATATATAACAAAAAGAAACAAAAAAAAACCCTAATTAGCAGTAGTTAGAGTCAATGACACTAATTATAACTAGTTAAGTTTAGGTTAGTTGTGACACAAGGGCAGAGGAATCAAACTCATTAGTAATAGTCTACTAGCTGAGCTGGTTAATCAGTACAGCATGGGACATACATACATACATACATACGTTAAAAATTCATTAAGTATTTTTTTTCCCAGAATTGATTTATATCTTAGTTTTATTTCACTATATTCAGCCTTTTTTTTAGAACTTCATATTCCATTTGCTTAGAATTACATTTTCTCAGTGAAGAACTATATTCAGCAATTTTTGCCATCTTATTGAGTGAATTGAAATTAAAAAAAAAATAAATAAAATAAAACAGCTGGACAAATATTAATCCCAAACTAGAATTTCTGATGGTTGATGTGATCCAAAGTTACACTATGATGACGAATAATCATGAAATATATTCTTTCTCTTAACTATGATGACGAATAATCATGAAATATATTCTTTCTCTTAACTAATTTTAGATTTTGTTAACTGTTGCCTTCAATCAGTCTAATTAGGAGTAGTAATTGTTTGATCTTTAGTTCTCTGAAAAAGCATAATAAAGGTCTCCCTTCCAATTCTATATACATTATAGGGTTAGTGAATGGTTTATTTTAGTGTCTTTACAATCTCTTGCATTTCACATTGTAGTAAAATAACCACTTTTCATTAGAGATCAACAATTACAGAATAAATAACATTACATTTAAATAGCAAATCATACACATGAAATGAAGTATAGGGTTTTTTTTTTTTTTCTCTGTTTATGTGAGGGGGGGGAGTTGTCCTCGTGGTGTAATGGTTAAAGCGATGGACTGTGAAATCGTAGAAAGCGAGTTCGAATTCCAGTTGCGCTATTACGTTCACTTTCGGGCAAATACTCTTGAGAAAGGTATAGAACCCTCTTATCCTCCCAGCTATGGGTTAAATAGTACCACTACTGTTCTTCTAAGGAAATGGCTTTGGCATTAAATAACCAACAAAGGTTGATATGCCATTAAACAAAGAAACCAAACCATCTGTTTATGTGAATGTCATACACTAAACTGACAAACATAATCAAACTGATGAAAATTATTTTCCATATTTGATGAGGATATTTTTAAGTATATTGATTATCTACTGTATTGTCTAGCATTGAATATCTTCAAGTTTTGATTTCATTTAAATGACAGTAGGGTATCATATAATAGAATTTTTTAAGGATAAAATGTTGCAAAGAAGATTCTGTTTGATTATTCACATTAGTTTCTATATAAAGCAAAAAAAAAACCTTTTCTGTGGGTGTGAACAGAAGTTTCCATTTTCATAAGAAAAAAAACAACAATTTTGCTGAAAATATTAGATCCTTTCTTTCATCAGAATAACCTACCCCTGGTGGACTGAAGAAAAGGATCACAAGGAAGAATTAACTGATATGAGATATCCTCTAAGAATGGACAGTGGAATGAGGACAATCGATCCTGGTGGATTGAAGAAAAGGATCACAAGGAAGAATTACCCGATATGAGATATCCTCAAAAACATACACATAGTTATAGCCTAGCATATGTGCTAATTCATTGAGTCTTCTTATTTCCCAATATTGTTCCCTACCTTTTTCCTTTATATGTGATCAGCTATGCCTGATTTTTGCATCTCTCCTCCAACTACAGCCTTTTGATGTTCTCTGATTTTACTTTCAGGAATGACATGTTTTCCTTTTATATTCCCTATTACAAAATGCATGGAATCAAATACACACAGTGCTTAGTTTTATTCTCCTCTAAGAGAAGCTTGACTCAGAAGAGATGTCTTCCGAATGTTGAACTGCTTCTGGATATTGTCTTGATGTTATATAGCCCACAGATCTTTCGTATTTTTCTCATTTATTCATATTAGCTGATGTTATGCTTATAGGATAGTTGCGGCTTTGGAGGGTATTATGCAGATCTTTTCTTGTTGGGATGTGTCTTATAAATTTTGCTTAGTGTTGTAGACAGTGGATGATCCCTTTCTTTACACTGTATGGAAAGTAGGAATTGAAGTTAAGGTATTGTGTCTAGTGAAGGTTGTTTTATGATATACAGATGTCTTGAACCTGTGCCCAATATAAGTTATGAATACATGCAGGAATGCCAGTTGATTGTTTCTTTTTTTTCCTATTGTAAATTGTATTGAAGATTTTATTGAATTTACATGGTTTAGCAGTACTTGAACCTCTTCCTAGTGGGGTCAGACTATAAAAGTGTCATCTAAGTATTTCAGCCACATAGTTGGCTTTAAAAAGGTACTGGTTCTAATACCTTTTCCTAAAAGTATTCCATATACATGTTTGTCATCACTGGAGATAATTCCTGTGGATGTCAGATCTAATCCCAAAGTATGTTGTCTGAGCACAGTTAAGGAGACTGTTCTGAAGATTCCTAAAACCCAAGTGGATGAGATAACATGGAAAGTAAAACAGGTACTGGAGAAGACAAAGTTCCATAAATCAAAATCACATGGAAAGAAAGACAAACTATCGAACCTCTTCAGAGTAATGATAATATGACAATATTACCATGGTAATGAACAAGTTGGAATACTCAGAGAAACAGGCTAACCTCCTTAGTGATGGTAGCTAGTAAAATGTAAAGAAAGACCCTAACCCTCTAAACAGAGAGAAAACTATTGCACATCCTAAGGAAGAATAGGGACAACTTCACATCAAAGGAGTATGAACAATTGACTCAATATTAAAGCAAGCTACCTCAAAATTCACAAAGATGGTATTCCACTCAGACTTACAGTCAGCTTTTAAGGCTCAGCATGGCATCCATTGAGCCAGTTCCTTGTGGATATAGTCAACCCATTAACTGGAAGGTCACCATCATATGTGAAAGCCCACTTTGTGGAAACAATTAGAGATGCTGCCATTTAATCCAACCATATGGTTAGTTTAGATATGATTAGTCTGTTCACTAAGATACCCACGGATGAATATATGGCAGTGGTGAGGTAAGTCAAGTTATAAAAATGTCAACTGCCTTTTCATTTATTTGCACTTCACTAATAATAACTTAAGCTTGGTGAAAAATCAGTCAAATGTAGAATTTCAGTTATGAGAATAGTAGAGGGTGGGGTGGTGGGATTTATTTATATATAGTATCAATATGCTTGTGTGTGTGTGTGTGTGTGTGTGTGTGTGTGTTTGTATGGGGGAATCAGCTTTCTAAAGAAAGACATGTTACATAATTATGTGAAAATATAATGGAGATGACATTTTAACTCTTTCCTTTATATAAACAGCTGAAATCTTATAATCAATTGCACGAAAAAAAGAAAAAGATTGCCAAAATCAAATGGAATATTTATTAAACATAGGGAAAAATAGTTTACATTGCAAACTCATTGAAAATTATTCAGCATTTAATACGGCAACATTTTTCTTCATGATTTTTTGGTTGTTTGAAAACTATAGTCGATATCACAGTTTTTTAGGTTTGGTTTCTTTGTTTAATGGCATATCACTCTTTATGGATTATTTAATGACAAAGCAATCCTTGAAGAATACTAGTGGTACTATTTAACCTATAGAAAGGATAAAGAGGTTCATATCTTTCCTAAGGGTATTAGTCTGAAAGCGATTATAATAGCATGACTGGAGTTCAAAATCATTTACTACAATCCAATATATTAGCCACTATACCATGGGGACACTCCCATTATATATATATATATATATATATATATATATATATATATATATTAGTAATGAGGGATCAATATAATTGATTGTCTTATAATGAAAGATAAAAGTTCTCAATGTAAAAACAGAGCAGCTAAAAAGGTGTTTTTTTAAAGAAATATACAATACTGCAATGTAGTTTTTAGTGTGTGCATATATATATATATATATATATATATATAAAGATTAACAAGTCCACTCCATAAAAAATAACTTGCTACTGAAATCTAAGTACAATTTTACTAATATGGTGTGCCTATGACCCTATGATCTACAGGATCATACAACCACACACACATAGTATGCATTGAACTCCCTTATCCTCCCAGCTATGGGTTAAATAGTACCACTACTGTTCTTCTAGGAGAATGGCTTTGGCATTAAATAACCTAAAAAGGTTGATATGCCATTAAACAAAGAAACCACAGTGTGCATGCATATATAAATCAATCATTGATTTGCAGCTTACATTCCTGAAGTGTTGCTTCTAATCTTTTATATTAAATTTTGAATTTCAACCTTACATAATTACTCATATCTAAATTAATGTCAGCTTTTTGGTTAAAAATTAAGTCTTCAACACACACACACACACACACACATATATAATGAATCCAAGATTCTTTGAAAAAGAAAAAAGAAAAAAAAAAAAAAAAAAGGAATTTTCTACAGGTTCAAATCACATAGATCAATAACAAACAATAGATTTAAAGTTGTAAAATTTAACAAACAATTTTAATACCAGAAGAACTAGAAGAAAAAAAAATTCAAAAGGTTGAGATATATGGATAATGTCAAAAAGTTTGTACCTATTTATACATTCACTTTCAAATGTTTTCTCTTGAAATTATATATAAATATATATATATCTTCTATTTCTTTTTATATTTATAAAACAGAATGCAAAGTTCTTTATTTCTGGTTTTATCTTCTTTTCTCTTCATTTCTTCACTTGCAGATTTGATATTATTTCAGTGTAGAATATTAAACATCCACATGATTCAATCCTTGATGAACTGTTTTGGGTGGATTTAATACATAGAGATGAATAGTAGATTTTCATCTTTCTCTTTCATTTCACACAACAAGCAAAATGTTTTCTAGCATTTTATTTATGTCTTCACAAGAGGGATTGCTGTCAACTAGAGTTGAAATTCATTGCTGGCACCTTTTTTCCATCTGGTTGCATGATAGTTTATAAAAGGAATTGAACTCGGTGTTTCAGCTAATAAACATCCACATGTGCTCATATTAGGTTTTAGTGCAATCAAACTACTATCAAGGACACAAGGAAAGAAAGAAAGAAAGAATGAAGAAAAGCTTCTCCCCCCCATTATGCACTTAGTTTTTCTTCTCTTCTTGAATAATGACGAGATTATATTTTCTTTGACTTTTAAAAGTTGATAAGGTATGAAATTATGTTACACCTCTTCATAAAAAAAAAAAAAAAGAAAAAAAAAAGAAAAAAAAAAGCTAAAGATATCTATAGATAGGATAAGATATTGGCACACATTTTCTGCCTCTTTAGTATGACATAAGTCCAGATTAAATTTTTATATGGTTAAATTTCAAAATAACAATTACCTATTCTTGTTTTTCATTTTATGCATGGTCCATATATAACAGGTTATCGTAATATAACAGGCTTTTGAGATAACGGGACATACACCTTGAAGTGTTGCAAACAAGATAATAAAACCAATGCTTCTTTTCCAACGGTCGAATAATTTTTCAGGTGATAATTGAATTTCTGGGAGAAATAGCTAATCAGATATTTGATATTATTCACATCTACTTGCACAATATCACAATACCTATATCATGATGATTTGTGTCTACAGCCAATCAAAATGGTTGGTCAAAACTTGGAACTCTCAGAATGGGGTCTGAATACTAAATTTTTAATTTGATCAAATGTTTGTTGACAGGACAGATACCAAGCAAACCCAGCTTTCTTTTTCAATAAACCTGTAAGTAGTACAGTTATATCCAAGTCATTTTTGTAAAATCTGCAACGATATCCTGCCAGGCTTAAAAATCTTAGCAAACTTTTCATGTTGGTTGAACCAGAGTATTGTACAATATCCTGTATTTTTGAATAAATAAGGGATACCTAACCATGCTCAACAATAAGGCCACGGCAGGCTAATGTAGGTCGATCAAATACTTTCTATAACCAAGCTACATGATCTGTCTAGAAGTCATTGTATATGTCAATATAGATGTCAACACCTGAAATATTACTTGGTTCATTAAATGAACTAAAGAAACTTGCAAATTTTTACCTCCTTTTCAGCATAACACAATTGATAAATCCCATTGAGGGTTACGAATGCTGAAATTTCTTTAGCTTCTTTGGTTAGAAGAACACTTCGATAAATTGCATTTTGTAATATATCTGGCTTTCCTTTGCCTTTATCTATGCAGTCATCGATCCATGGTATAGGATGAAAATCAAGTATTTGTCAGAGCGTTATAACACTACAGTAAATCTGTACAGAATTGAACAGATCTATTATGTTTATCAACCAACATACAAAGTGATGACCAACCACTTTGGTTAATCTCTTTGAAAAACTGAAATACATAATCCCATAAACCATCATTAGCCACATTTTCTTAATAATTACAAAGGGTCACGAACTGAATGTCCGAATACCAACTCAAAATTGGCTGAATCCTAAAGATTTTTGTACTAATTCTTGAACTGCGAACATTAAAAAAGCAATTCCTTCATCCCACTCTTTTCAGTTATCCAAACCGTAAGTTTGAACCATATTTCTCAAAGTAGAGTGAAATCTTTCTAAAATTCCTTATCATGGATGATTACAGGAGACTTAATTGATATAATACCTAATTGATTAAAGACGAGTTGAAAAACTTTCAACAATAAGTTTGATCCTTGATTTGACTGTATCACTTTGGGTAAACCCCCTATGGTGAAAAAAGAAAGAAAGGATTTTCACTATTTTCTGGGCAGAAATATTCAGTAAATGATATAGCTTCAAGAAATTGAGTCAAAACAAACATAATTATCAACAGATATTGATTTCTTGATTTAGTTTTGGGTAATGAACACACACAATCAACAGTCACCCGATTAAATGGTTCCTAAAATGCAAGAATAGGATACAAAAGTAATTTTGAGATTTTCTTGGGGTTTTCCCACCATTTGGCACATATAAATTTGGCAGTGTTTGATCACATCTTTCGGAACTATCAGACAATAAGTGTTTTAAATTTCTATTATATGTTTTATTTATTCCTAAGTGGCCAGCTAATGGGATTTTGTGAGCTATTTTCGGTATTTTTAATTGACAAATTTTGGGAATAACTATCTAATTACTTACAGTCCAATCCTCCAAAGCTAGGACATGGAGGGATGGTTCTATTTTCTCATAAATTCACTATCTTCAATGTAATATCTACTTGGAATGTTAGCTAGTTCATATTCAGGTATTTAACCACTGAAAAATTTGAACAATTACAAGGTCTTGCTCTTGCTCAATCAAAAGTTGTCTTTACAATAAAGACAACATTTAAAGCGGGCTCAACATTAAGAACGCTTTTTTTCTTTCAAAACTATTTGAGATTTTTCCAGTTCCCATCAAGATTTTAAAAAGTTTGAGACGGATCAGTTGTCATATCTCTTGTCCAATCGAGGTCTTTCTTTTGTTTACTCCTCTGTTTGACTGGCACATGCATCACAGCAAATGAGAAGAATGATTTTTGGATTTCGTCAATAGACCATTCCTGCCTTCGTCGAGGTGACTGGTCTTGGCTTTGTATAGAAAGGGATAACTACTTTCCAACCAACAAATTTGTTTCCTAATGACAGATATACCCTTCAGATGTTATCTGGGATCTATACCCACAATAATCCTGAGGTTAAGTCTGGATTGACGTAAATTAAACATAATGAAATATTAACAGCAGTTTTGCTAATACCTCAAAGAGTAACAAGTTTGCCTGTGGCCGACTTCAATCCATTTTCTCATTATTAGAGATTTCAGAACTGTTACAGTTCTTCTAGTGGGGTCACCTAAAACTGAAACAAATGCTTCAAATATAAATGGTTTATATCCTTCTGCCACTTTATTAAAAGATACAACACCCTGTGTTAGAGGCTTTAGATTCATTATGTTGCTTAGTCCGGCAGTTTGCCATGGTAAACCCCACCTTATTACAATATGAACATGTGGGTAATTTATGTTCCCATTCATTTGACTGCATATAACTTGCTGACTGGGTGTTATAACTATATAAATTCATACTTCTTAGATAGGTACAAAGCTGCATATTCACCAACTCATTAGAAACATAAGGTTGATCAAACTTGTGATTCTGGCCATGAATAAGCACAGTTTCTAGGTTAGAACCGCTTCTGAGAATAGATACACCTCAACCTGCTTTTCCTATGCATCAATGTATATTCATCAGCAAGGACAGCCATCTCATGCTGTTTTAACTCTCCTCTCATGGAAATACACTTTTATATCTTCAGGGACATAATTCCTAAATTCATCTATTAAAAGTAACGGATTCATTTTATAATAGCCTACTTCAACTTTCTTTGAAGGATTTTGTCTATCAAAGTATGTTTCCTTCTATCTTAGAAATTCAACATAAGTCTACCCTTGTGCTTTTTTATGGTTTTGGAATTCCTGATAGTTCACTTCTACTACCAGTTCATATACTTTTAGGATGGTCACTTTGACAACATCATCAGCAGCATATTCCTTTATTGGTAAAGCTGCATACATTTTTTGCACTTTGTCTTTCAAAGTTGTCTGTAGTAAAATAGACCATGCATTTGTTGGCCAAAGCTATCTTTTCAAAGTGTGGGAAATATTAATATACCTCATTTTCATTGAATTGGGGGTACTAGTCTTATATGTCTAGCCAAATCAAATTCTCTATTGTGATCATTTCTATTTCCTAATTCACAAAAGCGTATTTTTTGGTTTATCCAAGCCTTTTCAATTTCTACCTCAGTATTTATTTTGATTCTTTCTAGTTCTAAACATACTTGAGATAATTCCTGTATTTTTGAAGGTAACTGATTTAACACCTCTTGTTATCAACCATACGTTTGATGATTACTTTAACTTCCACATAGATTTTCTGATGTTTTTACCCATCTCAAAGACATCATTTTTTTTAAAGTTTAGGTAACTGATCAAAAGGTGGGTGAGTCGAGAAAATTCTGTACAACTGCCATCTTGGTCTGTTATTTGTCAGTACATCGATATTTGTACAATTCTAATGGAGGGAAATCCCAGACAAAATCCAATTTATGTTACGTATAAAAATACAAACAAATGAACCCAAGGTTCTTTGAAATAATAAAAAAGGAATTTTCTTCTAGGTTAGAATTGCATGGATCAATGATAAACAATAGAAGCAAAGATATAAAATTTAACAAGCTATTTTAATACAAGAACAATGAAAAAAATAAAAATTCAAGGGTTGAGATATATGGATAATGTTGTTCACTTTCAAATGCCTTCTGAAGTCTCCAGAATTCCAGATATATATGTAAAAATAATCTTTTCTTGCTCCCCCCCCCTTTCATTTTTTATAAAACAGAATGGAAAGTTCTTTTTCTCTTGGTTTATTTTCTTTTCTCTTCCTTTCTTCGCTTGTAGATTTTATTTCAGTAAAGAACATTAAACATTTACATGATTCAATTCTCAATGAACAAGCTGAATAATTGCAGCCTTGATCATCATCATCATCATCATCATCTTCATATTTCCTGATTTTATAAAATGATTTTATATTTATGTGATCATCATCAATAAGAGTTGAATATTTTCTTTTTCAAAGACGTTTAGATAAATTTTGATTGAATAATCCACAGTTTTAGAGATGAATAGTAGATTTTCATCTTTCTCTTTCATTTCACACAACAAGCAAAATGTTTTCTAGCATTTTATTTATGTCTTCACAAGAGGGATTGCTGTCAACTAAAGTTGAAATTCATTGCTGGCACCTTTTTTTCCATCTGGCTGCATGACAGTTTATAGGTGGAATATTTTAAAGTTAAAAAAGTATGAAACTATGTTACTAACTACACACACACACACACACACACACACACACACACACACACACACACACACACACACACACACACACACACAGAGTGAAACGATAAAATTGTCACCCTAGAAAAGACGACATGATTCCATTTCCGTTTAACGAAAACTGGTTTTCTTTTTTTCTTGCAGACCATCTACTAGTTGGCCAGTTGTGTACAAATCCCAAGTGCGATAGGAGCCTTCTATCATGTCTGAAAGTGACACAATATTCAATGAGCGAGATTGGTGATGTGCCGCTGTACAAGTCATGTTCTCTACCGATC
Source organism: Sepioteuthis lessoniana (assembly GCA_963585895.1). Taxonomy (NCBI): domain Eukaryota; kingdom Metazoa; phylum Mollusca; class Cephalopoda; order Myopsida; family Loliginidae; genus Sepioteuthis; species Sepioteuthis lessoniana. The sequence continues at coordinate 123,250 of CAUZXS010001941.1, forward strand.
CAAGTTATGACAACAGGACCATTGCCAGCACCCTCAAAATGCAAATCCGGACGGTTCAACACTTGAGGGCACAGCTCAACGCATCGGACAACCCTTTGGAGATGTTGGAGCAGAAGGACACAGCCAGGAAAACTCGGACCAAGGAGCGCATTGAAAAGGTCCAGGCGATCATTGATGAAACTCCCCAGCAGCCTATTTGGCAGATTGCCAGAGATTTAGGCATCTCACACACAACTGTGAATGCATGTGTGAAAGAGGACTTGAAGTGTAGGTCCTACAGGCACCAAACAAGCCAGATCTTGACTGAGAAGACAAAGAACCTCAGGCTAATCAAGTCCGTCAGCAAACACTGCTCGACTACATGCTCTGTTCCAACACGTCAGTAAGTACTTTTTGACCACACACTCCCCTGATCTCAAGATCATCTTTACATTATATAATCATATGACCAATAATATGGATACACCTCTCTTCCCAATATATGAGCTGGAACCATTCCTGTCACTATCACCTTGTCTAACAATACTCTGGCATTTGGGGATCCAGTCACTAGTTGTACATCAAGGATGTGCTAAGGTGTCCCATTCACAGAGATGTTATTCAGTGAGTACACTCCAGTTACCACAGTTCATCAACACCTCCAATTCTGCTACATTAAAATGTTTAGCATCAGTCTTCTTCCTCAACTAAGCAGTGTCCTCTACCGATACCTCCAACCTCAAATATAACACCCATTGTTATGTTGTTTGCATTGCATCAAACTATGCTCTTGTCTACTTTTGGTATGTCACTTTCTTCCCACTGGGTCCTCGCTCTTCAAATCCTTGATAACATCCTTCATCATTTTGAGTGTTCTGTCACTCACTTAGTTGTCCCATTTTATCTCTGCCTGTCCCTTTATATAACTGCATGCAACCCTCAACCATCCAGTAGTGACCAACCAGTGTCCCACAGGTTGAAAACAACTCCTGCTTATTCAGCTTATCCACCAAAAGTGGAATCCGATTACCCCTCCAGTACACCAACTCTCCAATGTCTTCTGCAACTTGAGCCTGAGTGCTACCTCCATTGAGTAACTTTAAAAGTTTGGTTATTAGTCCATGTTTTTCAAGGTGGCACCTTACCTCTTCCACTTGTACAACCAACTCATGAGAGAAAGGCCCTGAAACGGTGCACATTCTCTTCTGATGACCACCAAAAAAGCATGGAGTTAAACTGCTTGGTGGAAATGAGAATGGCTAAAGGAGCATTTTCTATCCGCTCACTTTTTGGTAAGCTTCTGTTACTTGGTAAGTAACTTCCTTCTTCTTCCATCTTTTTCAAGGTGGCACCTTGCCTCTTCCACTTGTACAACCAACTCATCCACCAGGATGTCAATAATTTAGGAATTTGTGGCCTTTTTTATTGTCTCTTCCTGCTTCAGTACAGTCTTGAGCACTGCCGCCATGACTTTTGGTGTGACATTCAATCAAAAGCCTAATCTAGTGAGGCAATAGGTGTTCCTTTTGTACTTCACAAGTTGGTACTGCCACAGCCTCTCTGCTACATTTTATTGCAGGTATGCTGACTTTAAATCTATGATTGAATTACCATCCATTGTTTGTCTTCACTTTCCCATGGTTTTACCTCATATGTTGCCTCCTGAGCGGCATGCTACTTACGTATTTAATTCCTAAAAGTCCAGCACTGGTTTGACTTTGTTGGTTGGGTTACTGCTAGCAGTGGCAATATTCCACTTTGGACTTTTTCCTTCTAAGGTACCAGGATGCCTTCCTTAACCCACCAGTTTACCTCCTTCTCAAATGCCACTCTCTCTTAGCCCTGCATAGACATCTCATAGATGCTTACCCTGTTCTTCAATATTGGCAGCTCATTTGTCCAGCACCATTCAACTGTCAATTTTTCAGCATCAAATTCAACACAAAAGTCCTTAACCCCATCAGTCCACTATCTTGCAGTTATGCGCTTTACCGAATCGAACATAGTTCCAATCAATAGTGATGCCTCCCCTGTTTGTCAATTGTGTCCATGCCAATAAAAATTGTCAAAACTGTTGATAATGTGTTCCAACATGAGCACCTTCATTTTGAACTGCACCTCTTCTACTGACAATGTCACAGTGCTAGACCCCCTGCATTCAACCTCTCTCCCTTTTATGAGCCTTCGTCCACTCTAACTTCTCACCAACCAGAGAGTCACCAGGGTTATAGATCCTCTATCAACCAGGGCTTTTGATTCAACTCCTTCTACTCTAACATCTACAACTGGCAAATTTTGGTGTAAAACCCACAGAGTAGTTACTGGTGTAGTAAGTCTCCCTTGCCCATTTCCCTCGGGACAAAATCTGACAATGCATCCCTTCACTCCACATCCATAGAGATTCACAGAAGGCTTTGGTCACTCTTTGCAGTCTTTCAACATGTGGCCCATAGCACCAAAAACATTGTCCAATAAATCTACCGCTTTGCTTTGTTCCTGGTCCACAGTTAGTCTGACTTTGTGCTACAGTTCCTATGCCTTGAGATTCTTCTGTTTTATTGACAGTTAATACCCTAACAGCAGTTAGCAACTCACTGATCTCTTTGGTGTCTCCCTGGGGCACACTGAGGGCATGCATCCTACTCTTCCCGTCTATGGTTAAATGGACAAAATACCTTGTGGTTTTTCACTCCTTTCTCCACCTACTGCTTTTCTTTTACCTACCCCCGATGCTTTCTTTTCTCTTCCTGCACTTTCTCTTCTCCCCATTTTCTTTTATCACTCACCTGAATGACCAATGGGTATCCTTTTTATTTCCACTCACTTACCCACAATGCATTGCACTCTCCCATAAGAAGCCTTGTTTTTGGATTTCTTATTAGTTATAGCACACCAGCAAGGACTACTTAACCACATGTGCCAATACATCAGTAAATGTAAATACTTGTCGACCATGTACACACACACACACACACACACACACACACACACGTTTCTGTGGTATGTGCCAAATTTTAAAAGTACTTTTAAAAGCATATGCATTTTTAAATAAACTAAAATATTTCAAAATTCTAAAAGGAAACCCAGCCTTTCAGTCACATCTTATCAGAGAATGAAAAACCACAACTGATAATTATTGAAGAGGAAATAGACTTGGGGTAGTGACTGTCAAAAAAGCAGAGGATTAGGTGGGGTGGGGTCACTGAAAGATAAAAAATTACTGTAAACCTAAAGAATTAGCTTGGGTAATGTTATTTTCTTCCTGTATTAATTTAAGAGTGGGAGTGTTGAATAACAGCAGTGTAAAGAATTGCTTTTGTATAGAAATTATGAGGTGCCTTCAATAAGTTTCCAGACTATTTTGTACAGGCATTTAAAATTGTCGTAGACTCTTGAAAATTCAGTATGTTATTGCTATACATCTTATGAGATGACTGACCAATTTTTATGATTTCAGGTTCAAATGAACAGCTACAGTAGCAATTGGAATACACCCTACTAAAGCCTGATTGTCACAGGTGGTGAATTTCAAAAATGCAATCTGGACATGAGGACACTTTAGAAGAACGATATGCAATAAAATTGTTTTAAACTTGGAAAAAATGCCACAGAAACGTATGGAATGCTTCAGACTGCTTTTGGAGCATCTTGCATGAATCGAGCATCAGTTTTTGAGTGGCACAAGAGATTCAAGGAAGGCAGGGAGTCTGTGAGGGATGATGAGAGGTGTGGGAGGAGTAAAGAAGGCAGAACACCAGGACCGTTGTGTGTCTATAGAGACAATAAGTGCACAGTTTGATGTCTGTGTGGGAACTGAACACAATTATTTGCAAGGAACTGAAGATGCGGAAGATTTGCGTGAAGTATATCCCAAGGGTGCTCAGAGAAGATCAGAAAGAAAGATGTCATGACAGCAGGGAGATGGTCGAGCTGATCAATTCAGATCCCGCAGTTCTTGATGCTCTGGTGACCTGTGATGAAAGCTGGATCTACTGCTATGACCAAGAGACAGAGTTCCCAGTGGAAGCATGCTGGCTCTCCCAGACTCAAGAAGGCCAGACAGAGCAAATCCACCCACAAATTTTTGATGATCCCTTTTTTTGACAGCACTGGCATGATCTACATGCACTGGGTTCCCACTGGACAGACAGTCAATAAGGAATACTATGTTGAGGTTTTAAGGGAGTTCAGGAAAAGATTCCATCGGAAGGTCAGCACTCTTCAAATCAAGTCAGTGGGATTTCTACCAGGACAATGCACCAGTCCACAACTCCATCCTTGTCACAGACTATTTGACCAAGATGGGCATCAAGACAGTTACTCACCGTCCCTATAGTCCAGACCTTGCTCCTTGTGACTTTTGCTTATTCCCTAAGCTCAAGGAAAATCTTAGAGGCTGTCGTTATGAGACAATTGAGGAGATGATAGAGGCTGTGATGAAGGTCATTGACTCGCTTACACAAGAGGACTTCCATGGGGCCTTCCAGAAGTTGTTGGAATGGTACAAGTGCATTGCAGCCGGAGGAGATTTTTTCGAAGGGGACTAGAGTTTCATGAGTGTACTATCAATAAAAGTGCTCATACAAAAAAAAGTCTGGAAACTTATTTAATGAGCCTTGTAGGCTGGAATTTTTCTCATGAAGAGGACCTCAAGTTAAATAAAGATGGTAGACATTGTGGGGTTAAAGGCAACTGTGCAAGCTGGATTGTCCAATAAGTGTTGAACAATGGTGGAAGATGAATTTTGCTTGCAAATTTTGCAGTCCAAATTATTTGTGCGGATAGTAGAGGGAATGTGTTGGTTCATTCTAATGTCCTTATATATATAATAAAATGTATGACAATGTTCAAAAGGATTATCAATGGCCAGGAATTAAAGCAAGTTTTACTGAGATTTATAAATAATGTAATTTCATTGCTACTGATTTTACAATAGAAATTAATTGAAAATCAGGAAGAGATTGTCAGTGATCAGTTGTTAACAAATTAGCAAAGACAGAAATTCATTTGATTAAAATCATTCATAAACATTTTACAAGTTTTTTTTCTCTTTCAAGAACTTAACAGCTTTAATAGACAGCAAGGACTAAGAATAATTTTCAAAATTTTGTTAATATTTCAATGTCTACTAACATCAACTTTAACACACTCACATACACACTAAACAATAAAATCTGTATCTCTGGAAAACTCATGGTTAATATAGCTGATCCTAACACAGCTGACAACTTAGAGATATGTGATCTCAATGTAATACTCTTTGCATTCTAATCACTTCATTTAAATTAAAAAAAGAGTTTATTTGCATACTGAGAGAGAGAGAGAAAATAGAAAAGATAGAGAAAGAAAAATAGATAGATAAAGAGAGGGGAGTAGAGAAAATCTGTGAAGTGTGCTTAGCTGTGCAACTAGTTCCTTATAAGTTTGAGAAGACAAGCAATACAACCAGTTTTTAGTTTTACAAGAAATCATGACAGAAACAAAACCATGACAGCCAGAAATAGTGATGCAAGCTGGGCCTGTGTTAGGGTCTCATGGACCACCACTGAATTTCTGATATGGGGACCCTACTTCACTACATATAAATTTTCATAAAGAAGTATTCATATAAAATACAAATCTTATAGTGACTTAATTATGAACAATAACGGATCATACAAAAAAAAAAAAAAAAAAAAAAAAAAAAAAAAATGAAATAAAGGCTGTAAAATGATGCCAAAATTTTTCATCCTATAATAATCAGTTATACACAAGTTTAATTTTTTTCTAAATCTACTCTCATGAGAAGACTTGCGGTCCCCAATCAATATTCTATTATCCTCAAGACAATGAGATATTGTTAACCTCAAGCCTTGCCCACAGCTCCCAAGCAGGCTTAGGCCCCTCAGATTAAAGGGTTCTAGGTTAGTACATGATGAAAACATTAGTATTTTAAAGAAACCTTAACATTACAAGTATAAGAAATTAAATCAATAAAACCATTTGCACTTAAACATAAACCAAGCATCAATAAGAACTGAACCTTTGAGAAGTGATTATTATTATGGGGATGTCCTCATGGTGTAATTGTTAAAGTACTGGACTGCAGAATCATAATAAGAAAGTTTGAATTCCAGTCGCGCTATTTCGGACAAATACCCTTATCCTCCCAGCTATGGGTTAAATAGCATCACTGCTGTTCTTCTAGAAGGATGGCTTTGGCATTAAATAACCCATGAAGGTTGGTATGCCATTAAACAAAGAAACAAACCTTTTATTTCTAGTTTTAATGATTCAATAAGGAAAATAGAAAATTGGTCAGTCTTCTTTCTCTCTCCTAAAATAAAGTGTTAGCATAATTTGGAGAGACCTGGTCTCATCAAAAGTGTAAGCTATAAAGATCTGTTTGAAATTGGAACCAGACTTTAGCATTTGATTGAATCTAGGAAAGTAATTTTACTTAAAGTCTTTAGTGGAGAGCGTCATCAAGTCTGGTTTGGCTTCTTTGTTTTAATGGCATATTAACCTTTGTGGGTTATTAAATGCTAAAGCCATCTTTGTAGAAGAACAGCAGTGATCCTATTAAGCCAGTAACTGGAGGGATAAGATAGTTCATACCTTTCTCAAGGGTATTAGTCCAAAAGCGACTGTAACAGTGTAATTGGAGTTCAAACACACTGGCTTTGAAGCAGTGATCAAGCACTTCAGCCATTACACCACAGAGAATGAACAAAGGAAAAAATGAAAGAGTAGAAAGATTTAAACTGCTCAAGAGGAAGTCCATGTTGTATAGTGGTTAGAGTGCTAAACTGCGATACCATAGTAAGTGATTTTCAACTTCAATTGCACAATTACATTCACTTTCAGATTAATACCTTTGGGAAAGGTATGCACCTCATACCCACTAGTTATAGGGTAAATAGTATCACTACTGTTTTTCTACAAAGATAGCTTTGTCATTAAATAACCCATGAAGATTGACATGCCATTAAAATAAAGAAAGCAAAACATTAAACTGCCCAACTATTTTCAGAGTGCTGAATGGGAAAAAAAAACTGACAAATATTTAGGTGTTCTGGAAGAGAGTGTAATCAAATAAGATAAAGTCAAAGAATCTCTGAGAAGAAATAAAAATTATCAGAAAAACTATGTGACAGAAATTTGATGAAAGGGATAAATACTTGGATAGTTTGTATTATGAGATGTTCAGGACTCTTTTTCTAAATTGGATGAGAAGAAAAACTAAGAAACTTGGATAATAAAACAAGAAAGTTGGAAACCATTTATATAGTTTTTCACCTGGAAAATGTTGACAGAAAACAAGGTGGAAAAAAAAAAAAAAAAAAAGAAGAAAAGAATTTGTCAACATTGAAGATTTTAATTATTCTTTACCCAAAATTTGCATGACAATAAAAAGACTAATAGAAAACAAGGAAACCTGAAAGTAAAAATTTTTAAAAAATGAAAAATAAATATACAGATATTACAGATGAATTGAAAGCATTATAGATAAGATAATTTAGAAATGACTGTAAAGAGGACATCTACAGAGAGAAACTAAATTCACATTAATAGTTGCCCAGAACAATAAGACAAGAATTGAATAAGGTCGAATCAAAAAGTACTGAGACTGATATTTTAAAGTTTTTTAAGTTTACATAATAAAGATTTCTTTTGTTTAGACAAGTCAGTATTAACTTGAAAAAACAAATTAGGAAGCCAGTCTTGATACTTTTTGAACAGCAGTTTTTAGCAAAACATAGGATTATGCAAGTGCAGCACTGTCCATACTTCTAGGAATATTTGACTTTTTTTTTTTTTTTTTTTACAGCTAAAAATTCCCCTTTAGTTAAGATCCAAGAATAAAGAAATCATTAAAATACAATAATGCAACTTAACATCAAGTTAAAAAAAAAGGTGTTTTAGAGGTGCTTTGAACAATAAAAAACCCACTGGAATATGTATGATGATTGCTAAGTAAAGTATTTTTAAGAAACTTAACATTTCATTCATAGTTCATTTCTGTCAGTAAATTCACTTTCAGTTTCTTAAGGGCATATCAACCTTTATGAGTTATTTAATGCAAAAGCCATCCTTGTAGAAGAACAGTAGTCGTGCTGTTTAACTCAGAACTTGGGAGATGAGGAAGATCATGCCTTTCCTAAGGGTATTGGTCCAAAACTGAACATAATATCATGACTGGAATTCAAACTCACAATGATGTCACAATCCAGCGCAACAGGGACTACGCTCAAATTGAGTTTCAGTCTTGATATGTTTTGGATATACTTATATAAAGAAATAAGATAAATGTAGCAAATGCAGATGATGTGACACTAAAAACGAGACAATGAACCATAGATTAAGTCAATGTTATAAAGTTAGTGCAGAAAGATTATAAAAATAGACATAAAATCAGTGGGATGGGTGATTTACTGGGAACTGTGCAAATGATTACAATTCGACCATAAGAATAAATGGTGAGAAATACAAACTCATGTGGAACTTTGAGATTAAAATACACCACTTAACCCAGTTCAGAAAACCAGATCCAATTATTGTAAACAAAAAGTGTTAGAAAATGTATTTTGCTGTTCAGTCAAAAGATTTGAAAAAACAAAAAGATCTGGATATTAATAGAGAAGTGACAAACATGGAAAAAAATGAATGACAGTTGTGCCAATCATTGTTGAAGCACTGAGAACATCTTGAAAAACCTACCAAAAAGGTTGGAGGAACAACTGACATCATCCAGACAATGAAACGACTGAAAAGAGAATACTGAGTGAGGAGAGTGGCTAGATGACTAAGCTTGTTGTCACTTGATCTCCAGTGTAAACCATCAGTCATTACAGATGTAAAAATTCCATGAAGAAATAACGATAATCTATTTATATAATAAGTGATGTAACTTTTCTGTCTGCATTTGTTCATCTGTCAATAACTTCTGTAAGGATCAGAGTGTAGTATCTGTGCAGCTTATCGATAATGTTAGTGTCATGCCACAGTATTTCTACCCAGAATTAGAATGTAGTATCTGTATCTATGGAAATCTAATTAAATACATTACAAAAATGAAATTAATTAAATTAGAATAAGTAAGTAAAGTTGGCGACCATAGTCGAGGGTGACCCAAAGGCTCCCTTTTTGATAGCTACTACACCAAGGTGTAGAGGAGGGCACTACTTCTTCCCAGGATTGCTCTACTTTACTCTTGATCCGTACCTTATAATGCTGAGTGTTAAGCAAGGAGGCATCAAGTACCATTTTTTGAGTCTTTGGTATGACTCGACCTGGGATTGAACCCAGGTCTCCCGGGCCATTGGCGAACACTCTAACTGCTAGGCCAATGTCTGGTAAGAATTAGAATAATTATAAACAATTTTTAAGAAATCTGCATTTATTTTTGAGGAGGTATTAGATTTTATAACCCTTCAAAATAAAAATTTGTTTTCATCTTCTATATCTCAGAGATTTTAATAACTAGGATTTTCTGAGGTACAATTAACAACTACCAAGGTAATTAAGACCCAGTCACATGATTGAATGATTCCCCACAAAGCTCTCCTTTTATGCAATAAAAAAAGTACCAGTTTGGGTTGGAATCATTAGAACTATACTCAATTTTTTTAGGGGTAGGGGGAGAGGGAGGGAGGCATATGACAAGACTAGAATAAGGCTAGAGAAAAGGAACAGATACTACACTCTGATCCCAGCCTGAAGTCAGTGCAACAAAGTTCTGATTCTGCATTTAACTACTTCCTCTAAAGTTAAGTATACAATACAAATGAAGGGTTCCTCACAACCACAGTTATAACAAAGTTGTCAGACTATTTTGACTGTCCCCCTTTGGTGCAGTGGGAAAGATGATGCTACAATCGTTTGAACTCAAGGACCAAGGGTACCTCATTTTTTTCATTGTCATATTGTGTTAAAAGACAGGAATTGTGGCTTATGGAAAAGATACTAAACTCAAATCTCAACTGAAAGATCAGATAGAAAACCTTTGAGCCTAAACAGAAGTACAAATCAACAATAATCTCATTTCTAATAGGAACTCTACCATAATAATAATAATAATAATAATAAATAATAACAATATTTAGACTACAGTGAGAAAGTGAAGAAAGGTGAAAAACTAGACAAGTACCTAAAGAACAGACAAAAATTGTGAAATATGAAGTTGACAGTAATAACAATCAGTTATTAGAAAATAGACTGGATTAACTGGAGCTCAGAGGAAGAATTGAGACCATCTAGACCACAGCAGTGTTAAAATTAGAATACTTAAGAGTCTTGGAGATCTGGAGACTTGCTGCACTCAGACGTCAGTATAAAAAAAAAATAAAAAATAAAAATTTAAAAAACACCAGTTAAAAACTGGTGTAAAAAACTTGCATAAAGTGATGATGATAATAATAATAATAATAATAATAAGTAGAAACAGCTGAGAAAGGTATTAATTGTACCTAAATAGATGGTGTTATTGTTAATTTAAAATCCAGCAGCTTGAGAGCTTCAAGGGTTCCTCATTCCCAGATTCCCATCGTACTTCCTATTTTGTAATAGAAATAAAAGTTGACTCATAGCACAAATACTTTTTGCTCTAAATAAAAACCTGTAAACTGTAGCATTTGTGGCTGGGACAGATGCAGTCTCTACACTGCCCTGTGGAATGGGAATGATTTTTATTTTTATTTTTAGAGAAATGAGTAGCTGTAACAGTAAAAGAATAGAAATCGCATGCAATAAATAAATAACCAACCATAGTTACTTTTGATTTATTTTTTATATTGATTGCTACTTCTGTCCCATAATAGTTGTTCCATTTAGAGTATGATTATATAACTATTATTATGGGACAGAGGCAGTGGTGATATTATCAAATATTATTGCCTAGGATCTCATCAACCTTCCAAAATTTGGATAGATTTATACAAATGGTAATTTTAGCTTCTCTTAATGCAATAGATACAAGTTGTTTTGTTTTTGTTTTTTTTAAATCTTATTTTCAAGTTTTAGGGATTTAAGATTAACACTTCTGTATTAGCAAAATGTTTTCACATTTAATAATTTGAACCATGTGTTAAAATTCTACACAATCATCATTAATAGCTATATATTATTTAAGTCTACAAATAGACTTAAAAGGAATAATTCAAATGGACTGTTCAATGCACGGTTAATTAATATATACAGAAAAACATTAAAAAATTCACACGCTGAGCAAAAAACATGATTAATATCAAGAAAAATCAATAGATATGATCTATTATAAATTTATCTCACAAGCTAGTTAACTGGATCATCAGAAGATCAGATATATATATATGGTGACTGAAAAGTAACTGCCTATTGAACACCAAAAAGTATCTCACTATGCTACAAGATGAAATCTGGGCAGTTATCATTACTTTAGAAAATATTGAAGCTTTGATTATATCATACAAGATGATACTCATTTACATTTTGCTATTGTTATTAATGAATGGCTGAATGTACACTTCCCTTGAAGATGGATGGGTCATTATGGTCCACATGAGTAGCTAACTAGAAGCTCTAATTCAATACTTAGCAAATTTTTTCTTTGGGGTTGGTTAAAGAAGCAAATCCACTGAACCAAACAAATGACTTTGGATGATGTTGAAGGGCAAATACAAGAAGTTGTCTTCCATCCCACAAGAGTTCCAGGTGAAATCAGTTGATGCGGTTCCTGGGCGGCTTGAAGAGCTGGTGGCGAGTGCTGGTGCCAATATTGAATTTTAAATAAATCTCCATGTCATACACTTACTTTCCATATTCATTTCTAGGAAAAATTATAATTAAGAAAAGAATTATAAGAATTTTAAAATAGTTACTTTTCAATTACCCTGCACAGGCACACACACACAAATATATATAATTACACAAACCTAAAAGAAAAAAAAAGCTTATTTGGATACATTATAAAAAGACAATATGTCAGAGAAATATTTAAAAAGTGCTCAATACTTGCACACAGGAATACAGGACCAAATAAAATAACTGAGTTTTTAACCTAGATCACAGCCAAAGGATCTTCAAGAAAACTTCAGGTGTATATATAACTAAAAATCTAATTATGTTCATATACAGCATTAACAATAAACTGATTTTTTAATGTAAAGGTTAATTTTCTTTTAAACAAGAGATTTTATCATTTCTGGGAGAACATTATACAATCAAAATAATATTATGTATAACTCTACAACATTGAAACTGTGTAACCAAAGAAATTACAACACCTTTGTAACACTGGACTGTTACATATTCATAGTTGATTAGTTTCAATGCTGTAAAGTTTGATAATAAATAATACCTGATATCAATTTGGATCGTATAATGTGCCAGGAGAAAAAATAAAATCATGGTATCTTTGGTTAGAAGAAAAATAATTGACGTTTACTTATTCGTGGAATATATTTCATCTCTTAAGTTTAGGGAATCACATTTATTGTAAATTCATATTTACATTTTTGGAGTAATTGTTTCTTGAAAGTTTTTTGTTATGCACACAGTCCTATTTTTGTTATGCACACAGTCCTATTGAATTTTTAAACAGATCTATTTGATCCAGAGATACTATCACTGCAGGTAGGAGTGAACCTGGGAGTAATGACAATGAAGAGGTTCTCCACACTCCCCAAATCTCCAGAAATGGAGCCTCACTGCCATCAAATGTTGCTTAGTGTCATACCCAGGACACCTTTTTTTTTGGCTGGGGACAGGGTATCATACTCCTTTGTAGTGTATGCAGTTGTCATATTCTAAGGCCTGCCGACAAGGCTAAATCAGGGACTTGAAAAACAAAGTTATATTTTAACTATTAATGTACATATTAAATCATATCAATTTGAGTCAAGATTTGTTGTTTTTCTAAAGTTTTGGATATATTGGATTTATAGGTTAATATTGATAAGACAGTAAGTCAACCATTTTCTCTTATTAATTAACCGGTGCTCCTTAATTAGATCTTTTTTATTAAGAAAGAAAAGGTTAAACTTGATTGGGATTTAATCAGTTACCATATCATTATAATAATTACATATAAGGGATGTTCAATGTATCAAAGTTAAAGTTGTATTTACCAAGATAGAAATGAACAAAGAATGAAACATTAATCTTCAAAATACTCTCCTTGCAATTTCAACTGCCTTATTCTAGTGAGTTTTCAATTAGTCAAAGCATCTTTGAAACTTGTTAAAATAGGAAACTGTATATTTCTTTTAGTATCCACCACAGTCAAATCTTACAGTTGAATTATCAGTTTAGGAAACAAAAAACAAATTGTAGAAAGCTGAAGATCTAATGAGCAGGGAGTGTGTTGCACTTACACAATTCACTGCTTTGCCAAACACCTTTTGTTCAAAAAAAATAAAAACTGACTTTATAATTATTTTTTCAAATTGACACCAATTTGTTTAAACAGCATTTTATTATATAAGTTGCTCAACTGTCCATGTGTCCTTATTTAGATTTTAACCCTTTAACAGGCAGATAAAATGACAGAAATGTCACTGTCTACAAAAGGGTTCAAATTAAAAACTTTAGGTTTTAGTCTTGATACTTTTTTAAAAAATTACATCTCCATAGTTCCTCATGAATCAGTCTTCTTGAGTCTATGGAAGGACAAAATGTAATTTTTTATAAGTTCAGTGGAATATGAATTTATAATAGACATTTTCTCAAAAAAAAAAAAAAAAAGAAAGAAAAAAGGACACTTGTAACAACAGAGATAAGTAGACAAAAATGACAAGATTACCTGACATTTTTCTGATTTAGCCTTTGGTATTAATTAGTAGCCATTTTTTGATATTTTTAATTTTAATCAGATTCATTTTTAACCTAGCTGATAAAAGAAAAACAGACAAAAATGGACAATTTAAAAGAGAGCTATTTTGGAGAGTCACATATATTTCTGCTAAGAAGTGATCATGGCAAAATAGTTATCATCATAGGAAATCAACTTAAGAACCGGAGTTCAAATTCTAAACAATGCTGGTTGAATTTCATTTTGCACTAATGCCCTTAGGAAAGGCATTAATCTATCTGTTCCCCTATCAGCTATGAGTAAGTAGTAGGGTAGACGGGGTAATTAAGCTTTGGTAAGGCAACTAGTCGAGGAGAAGGAAAACTGAATTCAAACCAGCTGTACTTCACTTAAAAATTGACTGTATTGCATCCTGCACATGAAAGAGGGTTTGGCTAAATACATATTTCTGCCCAAAGATCACTAAGTTTGAGATTAATTCATAGTAACTGTTCTTTAAAGTTAATAAATGCAACAATCAATATTATCTTATTTAAAGACACAACTTAGTATCCCAAAATTATACAAAACAAGAGAGCTACAACTAGCAGATTTTTCAGTTATTTTTTTCTTTTTCAAAACTTGATTTGAGTGTATAAACTGGAGGGATGTTCATTATTAGACAGAAAAACAGCACCTGCTACCATTATGGAATACAACAGACTACTGTGTATGAGAATGTATTGAAGAAATTTTGAGGTTTTTGAAATTGCCAGGATTGCCACAAGAATTTGTTTTAGGAGGAACATGGTGTAATGGTAATCATGTTAGGAAATGGACATAGGAAACCTGGTTCAAATCATGGGAGAAGAGGTTTGTATTTCATTTTTGAGTTGATACCCTTGGGAAAGGCATGGATCCATCTCTTCTTCCCTCCCCTGTGGCACTAATGCCCTTGGGAAAGGCATGGATCCATCTCTTCTTCCCTCCCCTGTGGCACTAATGCCCTAGGGAAAGGCATGGATCCATCTCTTCTTCCCTCCCCTGTGGCACTAATGCCCTTGGGAAAGGCATGGATCCATCTCTTCTTCACTCCCCTGTGGCACTAATGCCCTTGGGAAAGGCATGGATCCATCTCTTCTTCCCTCCCCTGTGGCACTAATGCCCTTGGGAAAGGCATGGATCCATCTCTTCTTCACTCCGCTGTGGATAAATAGTAGAGCAGATTGGATTATTTAGCTTTACTATGGCAGTTAGTCTAAAAGAAAAAAAAATGAATTTAAACCAGTCTACTTTGCTTAAAAATTGGCTTTGTGTTGAATCCTGTCTATGGCAAAGAGGTTGGGTAAATACATAGAAAAATTTGACTAGTGTCTGTGTTTTTTTTCCCCCAACCATTTTGTTAGTACAAAAAAGAGTATATTTTATATAAGACATAATTAGAAAGTTTTCTATTCATGGTCAAATGGTTTAAAACTACCAAATTTGACATGCACACTTATTAGACCCAGAAAAGTTTTAATATCGAGTACCAACACTAAACAAGAGGCCATGTTGCTGCAAGACATAATATGTACAGAATTTAAATTTCCAAAATTTAAAAGAAAAAAAAAATGTCTTAGAATAATTATTCACATGAATTAAACATTAATTTAGGTATAGGTAGTTCTTCAAGGTGGAGATATGCATTAATCCTATTGATTTATTGCTTAGGAGTAGGACTGACAAAAAAAGAAATGCTTTGATCAATCACTCGCTTAAATTTTTAAAATAAAAAATGTTCATATAAATTTTTCATAGATAAAAAAAAAAAAAAAATCTATTTTTTCTATATGTGGAGTTATTTATTTATTTTTTACTGTTTGTTGCTGTTCAGTGTAGATTTTAAGTAACAGCACAGTTTGTAAAATAGATTTGGTTTTGAAAAATGAAATAATTTGATAAAACTTTTGAAATTTATTTGTTAATCTCATTGTGTCAACAATTAAAGTTTTGACCTTTGGTCTAACGTAGATTGGTACTTCAGATAGTTGTTATATAACGAATAAAAACTGACGCAATATTTAACATTCATGAACAAATGAAATCTACCATAAATTCATATCATTATATTTTATCTATTTATTTATTTACTAAATAAAGATTGATAAAATTGGCCATCAGACGGATTAGCTAAAAATGATTTTTAAAAATTTTATTTTATTTTGCATAATCAAGATATTCTGTTTTGGGAAATAATTTAAATATCTTAAAAGACAAAAATAATTAAAAAAATTTTTTTATTAAAATAAGAGGAGAAAATAATCATTCAATTTACATTAAAATCAAAATAAATAAATGAATCAAGATTATGTAATTCAATTTCTTCCAAGAGCGTAAAAAAAGTCCTTGAATGATTCAATAAATGACCCTCATTCATTGAATTTAGGATCAGGACAATAAATAAAATAAATTTATAAATAAGTTATTTATCTGATTTTTAAATAAGTGATCAAAACTATAAAAATTATTTGATTTTTATTTAATTCATAATTTTGAACAATTCTTCACCTAAACAAAAATTTCTTTCAGGATATTTTCACTTAGTGGTACTTTTTTTTTTTTTTTTTTAATTTCTCGTCAAGTCAGATTTGACATGGAATCATTTTTTTTGTGCAGGGAGTCACGCATAAAATGTAACTCAAACGTGGTTGTTTAAAAAAAAAAAAAAAAAAAAAAATTCAGGTCCTCTCAGGGGCGCCTCAGGCGCTGAGCAATAAAGTCGGTTGAGCTCCTTTTACACAAGGGAGAAAATGGAAAGCCCACAGGGACCATGCGATTAACTTAAAAAAAAATACCCACAACGTCAGGAGAGCCCTGGAAAACCAGGTACATTCAGTTAAGAAAGAAAACATCTGATTTTTATTTTTGTTGAGTATCAGGAAAAGAAAGGGGATGCAGAAAACTTTAAAACATTGTGTCAATTGAGAAATAAAAAAAAAAAATGAAATAATTTAAAACACCCCTACTTAAAAAATCCCGAGAGGAGCAAACAAAAAAAAAAAAACTTTAAAAAATAAAAAAGGGGAGGGAGGGAATACTCGTAACAAAAACAACATTAATTCCCCACTAATTTACTTCAAGTAAATTTTCACAAGATATTCTTGCAAAATCTAAATATTTGGGGTAAAAACAAAAACAAATACAAAATAGATGAATAAAACCTGTTTACTTTTTAAAATGTGCGTACATTCTTACATACTTGTAAAATCAGAGAAAGTAAACATTACATTGTAGTGTAAAAGTGCATCCATATATAATTGCAATAACAACACCATGTGTTTCATTCACATGCTTGTAAAATCCAGACTGACAATGAATGAAACCAAAATCATCTTGTAAAGAGATTAATAGATATTTATAGAGATTGGTTAAATGACATTTAATTTTTTTTTATTATCATGGTTGTAAAATCTATTGAACACTTAAAAAATGTTTTCTGATGTATACAATTACCATCAGGTACTTGAAAAATCGGCAAAAATCGGTCAGGAGAAAATATTTTTTCATTTTTTTTTTAAGAGAAAAATGGGGGGGGGGCAAATAAGAAATTAAAAAATATGAACTAACCGTTGAAAAATTTTTTTTCCCAATTGCAGGGTAAAAATAATTGTTGCTGTTATTGACGATATTAATTTGATCTGTAAGAAAATGTCGTCTTCGCCCTTCTCCTCTTTTTTCGATTTCTGTCCCGACAAGTCCGGTCTTTTCATTATTCGTGCTTAAAAGATCCCCAGCGGCAGGGTACAAACACGAAGAAGCCTTCTGACCGATCCGAGACAAACAGTCGGGAAGAAGGTGTGTTTCGCAATAAGAACGTCCGTTAATAATACTAATAACATTGTTGTTATTATTTAGCCATTTTGTTTGATTGCGTCGTCCATGTTGGCTGCTGCTGCTGTTGAGCAAAACGTGGCGCTTTTGCTCATGACGATGATGATGATGGCTCCAAGACTTCAAACGACGGGCGTGTTTCCACAGTAAAATCCTCCGAGAAACCAAACCCTGCAAATTATGGATCCTTTCCATGGCAGGGTAGGTAACCTGAACTAATGATCCGTGTTGTTAAATGACCGCAAAACCCTCCGAGAACGGGCAAAATCGCCAAAAATCCGACCCGACTTAGCCTCGCCTATGTTGCCCAAGTCAAACTATGGAGGATGCCATATTCCTACTAAAAGTACATTCGAGATTCTTCTATTTTTATTATTTTACACCAATGAAAAATTTCGATGTCTGTTAACAATATCGGACGTTTCCAAGCAGCGTTGTCGAAAAATAAAGCAAGAATTTAAAATGACGTCCAAATCTCTCCAAGACGGGATTGCAAGGATCGTTCTTAAGCATCCAATCGAAAGCGTCGTTACAAGACGAGTGAGAGCGCTAGGATCACATGGCCGATTTCAACCAATAGAAAATGCGCTTTTCCCCGCGTAAAGTCAAAGCATCTCGTCCTCTGAAGGTGAGTGCTAGAAAATAAATTTCGTATTTTTCACAAACATTCCACCAAATGGTCCATTAATCTCAATAATATACCCTGGAATTGTTACTGGAAATTTTAGTGGTAAATACCGGCCCGTCTGGCCTGAGTAAAAATCCGTTCTTCATCCCCCCGTCTCTCTGGTTTTTTGCTTTTTGCCTCAACAAAAAGTCGTCGTCGTTGTCGTCGTCCCTGTGTTTCATCTCATCCATCCTTCCTCTCTCCGCCCGCCGCTTCTTAAAATCCAAAAAAGAAAAGTAAAAAGAGAGAGTAAAAAGATATTACTGACTCGCTTAAAGTAAAAGAAAACAACAACAACAACAACAAAAAACTGGCCTTTCTTTATTATTATTTGATTCCTTTTTTTAATTCTGTATTTTGTTTTGAAATTCTCTCCACCGGCAACAATGTAGAATTTGTCGAGTCTTTCATTGCCAATATTTAAGCAACGAGGACCCCGAAATTATCCGTCTGATGTGCGGTGAACCAATCGAGATATGCCCGTAAGTCAAGGCTCCATGCCCTAATCTATATATTTATTTATTTATTTGTTTATTTATATATCTGTATTTATTGTATTCCGACTTTAATACAAAAAACAAACAAACAAACAAAAAATGCAACTCAAGACACAAAGACAAACAACAAAAAGAAACATCTCTCTCTCTCTCTCTCTCTTTTTGTCTTCTTTACCCACATTTGCAAGACCCCCTCGCTTATTTCTTTTTTAACCCGCCAAACACTTGATTAAACATCTAACTTGTCAAAAACCTTAATTATTACTTTAATATTATGTTAGAAAGCATAAAAAAGCTCTGAAGTTCATTCTGATCTAAATATTTTCTTCTTCTTAACACATTGTCATGTGGGTGTGTGTTTCAAGGCTCTTAATACACATGTTTCATATCTCCCTCCTGAAAACTGTTAATATATTTATTTTTACCAACTACAAACATCTAAAATGCACTTCCTTTGTAAAATAAACCCTTTATGATCATCTAGGAGTGATTTAAAATAAAATAAAACCTAAGATTTCTATATTATAAGCAATTTTTGATGACATATGTTCTCCTGTTCGGCCCTTTTTCAAACATGTTTCTCTCTCTGAAGACAAACCTGTACAAAATGTAGGTATTTAAATCATCATGTCTAGTTTGCACTTAAGGGCTAAATCTGTTGTTTTAAAAAATAATATATTGAATTTTCCTCTTCTTAATTTTTCATTTGCTACTGATCAAATAAGGGATTAATTTACTAACTTAAGAAACCCTATTTTCAGGGCAAAAATTTTGCTCTGTATATACAATAAAAAAGGCTTTTTCTTTCTTTTTGTCTCTAAAAATGCTTTTTGGGGGGTCTTAATCGGATTTCTTTCTTATTTTTATGATTATTACAATCATCATTATTTCCAATGATTCTATTTTATCAAGTAAACAATTGTTTTATTTACTTAAAATTGTTTTTTGTTTTTTGATTTTCATTGTGAATTTTACCCTTTATTAGAGGACATTGTTTTGCATTTTTGTACTTAAAAATGTAAAAAAAATAAAAAATAAAGTAATAATTACACCCTTAAAATTTCGAAGATGAATATTGTGACTGATTCTGAAATTTTAATACTAAAATTTGTTTAGAACTTGTATACAAAAACACATCAGTTTCATGTCATTAACATCTTCATACGTTAAAAAAAAAACAAAAAAAACCCAACTATATTTTGCAAGCTCATCTTTTTATATGGATAAAAAGCACTCAAGTTTTCCTGATTTTTAAACTAAGTTTTTTTTTATTTTTTATTTTTTATTTTAGTCTCTAAAAATAACTACTTATACCTATTGATATTTGTAATACTTGATAAATAAATATTTAGTAAATAAATATATCAAATTTTAACTACTTATGCGTGTGTCAACCACGATCTTTGCTTTTAGCTTTAAAAAAACGAAAACAAAAATTTGGAAATTTTTATAAGTTTTTTGTTTTTACAAAAAATAAATAAATAAAATTTTACTTTCTATCCCTGTTCTTTTAATAAGTTAATCATTTTCCCCACTAAATTTTTTATTAAATTTTCGAGAGACATGGTCAAGAAATCCATCTTTTTGTTTCCTAAGAAACAAAGGGGACATGATTTTTTTTTTTTTTTTTTTTTTCGTTAATTCTAACCTAACCTAGAAAGAACGTCGAAATATACTTGGTGACTACATGACCCATATAGATTTTGATACTCCTTATAGATATCTATTTACTTAATGTGTAGACAAAATTAATACATTTTTTTATTTATTTTTGTGTGAGTGGGAGGGTGAAACACAATTCTTTAATCAACATGAAAATTATTTTGGATTGTGTTGGATAGTTGTGATTTCTTTGATTTTTATTTTATATTGATTTACTGGACAATCAAATGGTAAATTCAATCCTTTTGTTTTAATCCCTTTGGGAATGGATTATATTTCGTTCTAATAAATCAACAATTTTGAGAATCAGTAGAAACACAAAAATTTTATTTTAGTTCATTGCTCTATCAAAAATGCTACTTTTTATATATACAATTTTTTTTTTCCTAAATATATTTGTAGGAAATTTGATTTACTCAGAAATAAAGTGTAAATAGACTCTCTATTTATCTCAGTCAGTTCACATATCTCTCTCTCTCTCTCTCTTTCTATTTCAGTCTGTTCATACATATCTCTCTTGCTTTTACTTTATCTGTCTATATCAAACTGTACAGACATATCTATCTATCTCTCTATCTATCTCAGTCTGTACTAACATATCTATCTATCTATCTATCTATCTATCTATCTATCTATCTATCTATCTCAGTCTGTACACAAATATCTATTTATCTATCTCAGTCTGTACACAAATGTCTATCTATCTATCTATCTATCTATCTATCTATCTATCTATCTATCTATCTATCTATCTCAGTCTGTACACAAATATCTATCTATCTATCTATCTATCTATCTCAGTCTGTACACAAATATCTATCTATCTATCTATCTCAGTCTGTACACAAATATCTATCTATCTATCTATCTCAGTCTGTACACAAATATCTATCTATCTATCTATCTCAGTCTGTACACAAATATCTATCTATCTATCTCAGTCTGTACACAAATATCTATCTATCTATCTCAGTCTGTACACAAATATCTATCTATCTATCTATCTATCTATCTATCTATCTCAGTCTGTACACAAATATCTATCTATCTATCTATCTATCTCAGTCTGTACACAAATATCTATCTATCTATCTATCTCAGTCTGTACACAAATATCTATCTATCTGTCTATCTATCTCAGTCTGTACACAAATATCTACCTATCTGTCTCAGTCTGTACACAAATATCTATCTATCTATCTCAGTCTGTACACAAATATCTATCTATCTATCTATCTATCTATCTATCTATCTCAGTCTGTACACAAATATCTATCTATCTATCTATCTATCTCAGTCTGTACACAAATATCTATCTATCTATCTATCTATCTATCTATCTATCTATCTATCTATCTATCTCAGTCTGTACACAAATATCTATCTATCTGTCTATCTATCTCAGTCTGTACACAAATATCTATCTATCTGTCTCAGTCTGTACACAAATATCTATCTATCTATCTCAGTCTGTACACAAATATCTATCTATCTATCTCAGTCTGTACACAAATATCTATCTATCTATCTATCTCAGTCTGTACACAAATATCTATCTATCTATCTATCTCAGTCTGTACACAAATATCTATCTATCTATCTATCTCAGTCTGTACACAAATATCTATCTATCTATATCAGTCTGTAAACAAATATCTATCTATCTATATCAGTCTGTACACAAATATCTATCTATCTATATCAGTCTGTACACAAATATCTATCTATCTATATCAGTCTGTACACAAATATCTATCTATCTATATCAGTCTGTACACAAATATCTATCTATCTATATCAGTCTGTACACAAATATCTATCTATCTCAGTCTGTACACAAATATCTATCTATCTATCTATCTATCTCAGTCTGTACACAAATATCTATCTATCTATCTATCTATCTCAGTCTGTACACAAATATATATCTATCTATCTATCTATCTATCTATCTCAGTCTGTACACAAATATCTATCTATCTATCTATCTATCTATCTATCTATCTATCTATCTATCTCAGTCTGTACACAAATATCTATCTATCTATCTATCTATCTCAGTCTGTACACAAATATATATCTATCTATCTATCTATCTCAGTCTGTACACAAATATCTATCTATCTATCTATCTATCTATCTATCTATCTATCTATCTATCTATCTATCTATCTATCTATCTATCTATCTCAGTCTGTACACAAATATCTATCTATCTATCTATCTATCTATCTATCTATCTATCTATCTCAGTCTGTACACAAATATATATCTATCTATCTATCTATCTATCTCAGTCTGTACACAAATATCTATCTATCTATCTATCTATCTATCTATCTATCTATCTATCTATCTATCTATCTATCTATCTATCTATCTCAGTCTGTACACAAATATCTATCTATCTATCTATCTATCTATCTATCTATCTATCTATCTATCTCAGTCTGTACACAAATATCTATCTATCTATCTATCTATCTCAGTCTGTACACAAATATCTATCTATCTATCTATCTATCTATCTATCTCAGTCTGTACACAAATATCTATCTATCTATCTCTCTATCTATCTATCTAAGTCTGTACACAAATATCTCTCTATCTATCTCAGTCTGTACACAAATATCTATCTATCTATCTCTCTATCTATCTATCTAAGTCTGTACACAAATATCTCTCTATCTATATCAGTCTGTACACAAATATCTATCTATCTCAGTCTATACACAAATATCTATCTATCTATCTATCTCAGTCTGTACACAAATATCTATCTATCTATCTATCTCAGTCTGTACACAAATATCTATCTATCTATCTATCTCAGTCTGTACACAAATATCTATCTATCTATCTCAGTCTGTACACAAATATCTATCTATCTATCTCAGTCTGTACACAAATATCTATCTATCTATCTCAGTCTGTACACAAATATCTATCTATCTATCTCAGTCTGTACACAAATATCTATCTATCTATCTCAGTCTGTACACAAATATCTATCTATCTATCTCAGTCTGTACACAAATATCTATCTATCTCAGTCTGTACACAAATATCTATCTATCTATCTATCTATCTATCTATCTATCTATCTATCTAAGTCTGTACACAAATATCTATCTATCTATCTATCTATCTATCTATCTATCTCAGTCTGTACACAAATATCTATCTATCTGTCTATCTATCTCAGTCTGTACACAAATATCTATCTATCTGTCTCAGTCTGTACACAAATATCTATCTATCTATCTCAGTCTGTACACAAATATCTATCTATCTATCTCAGTCTGTACACAAATATCTATCTATCTATCTCAGTCTGTACACAAATATCTATCTATCTATCTATCTCAGTCTGTACACAAATATCTATCTATCTATCTATCTCAGTCTGTACACAAATATCTATCTATCTATCTATCTCAGTCTGTACACAAATATCTATCTATCTATATCAGTCTGTACACAAATATCTATCTATCTATATCAGTCTGTACACAAATATCTATCTATCTATATCAGTCTGTACACAAATATCTATCTATCTATATCAGTCTGTACACAAATATCTATCTATCTATATCAGTCTGTACACAAATATCTATCTATCTATATCAGTCTGTACACAAATATCTATCTATCTCAGTCTGTACACAAATATCTATCTATCTATCTATCTATCTCAGTCTGTACACAAATATCTATCTATCTATCTACCTATCTCAGTCTGTACACAAATATATATCTATCTATCTATCTATCTATCTATCTATCTCAGTCTGTACACAAATATCTATCTATCTATCTATCTATCTATCTATCTATCTATCTCAGTCTGTACACAAATATCTATCTATCTATCTATCTATCTCAGTCTGTACACAAATATATATCTATCTATCTATCTATCTCAGTCTGTACACAAATATCTATCTATCTATCTATCTATCTATCTATCTATCTATCTATCTATCTCAGTCTGTACACAAATATCTATCTATCTATCTATCTATCTATCTATCTATCTATCTATCTATCTCAGTCTGTACACAAATATCTATCTATCTATCTATCTATCTATCTATCTCAGTCTGTACACAAATATCTATCTATCTATCTATCTATCTATCTATCTATCTATCTATCTATCTATCTATCTATCTCAGTCTGTACACAAATATCTATCTATCTATCTATCTATCTATCTCAGTCTGTACACAAATATCTATCTATCTATCTCAGTCTGTACACAAATATCTATCGATCTATCTCAGTCTTTACACAAATATCTATCTATCTATCTATCTATCTCAGTCTGTACACAAATATCTATCTATCTATCTCAGTCTTTACACAAATATCTATCTATCTATCTATCTATCTCAGTCTGTACACAAATATCTATCTATCTATCTATCTCAGTCTGTACACAAATATCTATCTATCTATCTATCTATCTATCTATCTATCTCAGTCTGTACACAAATATCTATCTATCTATCTCTCTATCTATCTATCTAAGTCTGTACACAAATATCTCTCTATCTATCTCAGTCTGTACACAAATATCTATCTATCTATCTCTCTATCTATCTATCTAAGTCTGTACACAAATATCTCTCTATCTATATCAGTCTGTACACAAATATCTATCTATCTCAGTCTATACACAAATATCTATCTATCTATCTATCTCAGTCTGTACACAAATATCTATCTATCTATCTATCTCAGTCTGTACACAAATATCTATCTATCTATCTATCTCAGTCTGTACACAAATATCTATCTATCTATCTATCTCAGTCTGTACACAAATATCTATCTATCTATCTATCTCAGTCTGTACACAAATATCTATCTATCTATCTATCTCAGTCTGTACACAAATATCTATCTATCTATCTCAGTCTGTACACAAATATCTATCTATCTATCTCAGTCTGTACACAAATATCTATCTATCTATCTCAGTCTGTACACAAATATCTATCTATCTATCTCAGTCTGTACACAAATATCTATCTATCTCAGTCTGTACACAAATATCTATCTATCTATCTATCTATCTATCTATCTATCTATCTATCTATCTATCTATCTATCTATCTAAGTCTGTACACAAATATCTATCTATCTATCTATCTCAGTCTGTACACAAATATCTATCTATCTATCTATCTCAGTCTGTACACAAATATCTATCTATCTATCTATCTATCTATCTATCTATCTATCTCAGTCTGTACACAAATATCTATCTATCTATCTATCTCAGTCTGTACACAAATATCTATCTATCTATCTATCTCAGTCTGTACACAAATATCTATCTATCTATCTATCTCAGTCTGTACACAAATATCTATCTATCTATCTCAGTCTGTACACAAATATCTATCTATCTATCTCAGTCTGTACACAAATATCTATCTATCTATCTCAGTCTGTAGACAAATATCTATCTATCTATCTATCTATCTCAGTGTGTACACAAATATCTATCTATCTATCTATCTCAGTCTGTACACAAATATCTATCTCAGTCTGTACACAAATATCTATCTCAGTCTGTACACAAATATCTATCTATCTATCTATCTATCTATCTATCTATCTATCTATCTATCTATCTATCTATCTATCTATCTATCTCAGTCTGTACACAAATATCTATCTATCTATCTATCTCAGTCTGTACACAAATATCTATCTATCTATCTATCTCAGTCTGTACACAAATATCTATCTATCTATCTATCTCAGTCTGTACACAAATATCTATCTATCTATCTATCTCAGTCTGTACACAAATATCTATCTATCTATCTATCTATCTCAGTCTGTACACAAATATCTATCTATCTATCTATCTCAGTCTATACACAAATATCTATCTATCTATCTATCTCAGTCTGTACACAAATATCTATCTATCTATCTATCTCAGTCTGTACACAAATATCTATCTATCTATCTATCTATCTCAGTCTGTACACAAATATCTATCTATCTATCTCAGTCTGTACACAAATATCTATCTATCTATCTATCTATCTATCTATCTATCTCAGTCTGTACACAAATATCTATCTATCTATCTATCTATCTCAGTCTGTACACAAATATCTATCTATCTATCTCAGTCTTTACACAAATATCTATCTATCTATCTATCTATCTCAGTCTGTACACAAATATCTATCTATCTATCTATCTCAGTCTGTACACAAATATCTATCTATCTATCTATCTATCTATCTATCTATCTATCTATCTATCTATCTATCTCAGTCTGTACACAAATATCTATCTATCTATCTCTCTATCTATCTATCTAAGTCTGTACACAAATATCTCTCTATCTATCTCAGTCTGTACACAAATATCTATCTATCTATCTCTCTATCTATCTATCTAAGTCTGTACACAAATATCTCTCTATCTATATCAGTCTGTACACAAATATCTATCTATCTCAGTCTATACACAAATATCTATCTATCTATCTATCTCAGTCTGTACACAAATATCTATCTATCTATCTATCTCAGTCTGTACACAAATATCTATCTATCTATCTCAGTCTGTACACAAATATCTATCTATCTATCTCAGTCTGTACACAAATATCTATCTATCTATCTCAGTCTGTACACAAATATCTATCTATCTATCTCAGTCTGTACACAAATATCTATCTATCTCAGTCTGTACACAAATATCTATCTATCTATCTATCTATCTATCTATCTATCTAAGTCTGTACACAAATATCTATCTATCTATCTATCTCAGTCTGTACACAAATATCTATCTATCTATCTATCTCAGTCTGTACACAAATATCTATCTATCTATCTATCTATCTCAGTCTGTACACAAATATCTATCTATCTATCTATCTCAGTCTGTACACAAATATCTATCTATCTATCTATCTCAGTCTGTACACAAATATCTATCTATCTATCTATCTCAGTCTGTACACAAATATCTATCTATCTATCTCAGTCTGTACACAAATATCTATCTATCTATCTCAGTCTGTAGACAAATATCTATCTATCTATCTCAGTCTGTAGACAAATATCTATCTATCTATCTATCTATCTCAGTGTGTACACAAATATCTATCTATCTATCTATCTCAGTCTGTACACAAATATCTATCTCAGTCTGTACACAAATATCTATCTCAGTCTGTACACAAATATCTATCTCAGTCTGTACACAAATATCTATCTATCTATCTATCTATCTATCTATCTATCTATCTATCTATCTATCTATCTCAGTCTGTACACAAATATCTATCTATCTATCTATCTATCTATCTCAGTCTGTACACAAATATCTATCTATCTATCTATCTATCTATCTCAGTCTGTACACAAATATCTATCTATCTATCTATCTCAGTCTGTACACAAATATCTATCTATCTATCTATCTCAGTCTGTACACAAATATCTATCTATCTATCTATCTCAGTCTGTACACAAATATCTATCTATCTATCTATCTATCTATCTCAGTCTGTACACAAATATCTATCTATCTATCTATCTATCTAAGTCTGTACACAAATATCTCTCTATCTATATCAGTCTGTACACAAATATCTATCTATCTCAGTCTATACACAAATATCTATCTATCTATCTATCTATCTCAGTCTGTACACAAATATCTATCTATCTATCTCAGTCTGTACACAAATATCTATTTATCTATCTCAGTCTGTACACAAATATCTATTTATCTATCTCAGTCTGTACACAAATATCTATCTATCTCAGTCTGTACACAAATATCTATCTATCTATCTATCTCAGTCTGTACACAAATATCTATCTATCTATCTATCTCAGTCTGTACACAAATATCTATCTATCTATCTATCTCAGTCTGTACACAAATATCTATCTATCTATCTATCTATCTCAGTCTGTACACAAATATCTATCTATCTATCTATCTCAGTCTGTACACAAATATCTATCTATCTATCTATCTATCTCAGTCTGTACACAAATATCTATCTATCTATCTTAGTCTGTACACAAATATCTATCTATCCCAGTCTGTACACAAATATCTATCCATCTATCTATCTATCTATCTATCTATCTCAGTCTGTACACAAATATCTATCTTTCTATCTATCTATCTATCTATCTATCTATCTATCTATCTATCACAGTCTGTACACAAATATCTATCCATCTATCTATCTCAGTCTGTACACAAATATCTATCCATCTATCTATCTCAGTCTGTACACAAATATCTATCTCAGTCTGTACACAAATATCTATCTATCTATCTATCTATCTCAGTCTGTACACAAATATCTATCTATCTATCTATCTATCTCAGTCTGTACACAAATATCTATCTATCTATCTATCTATCTCAGTCTGTACACAAATATCTATCTATCTATCTATCTATCTCAGTCTGTACACAAATATCTATCTATCTATCTATCTATCTCAGTCTGTACACAAATATCTATCTATCTATCTATCTCAGTCTGTACACAAATATCTATCTATCTATCTATCTCAGTCTGTACACAAATATCTATCTATCTATCTATCTATCTATCTATCTCAGTCTGTACACAAATATCTATCTATCTATCTATCTCAGTCTGTACACAAATATCTATCTATCTATCTATCTCAGTCTGTACACAAATATCTATCTATCTATCTATCTCAGTCTGTACACAAATATCTATCTATCTATCTTAGTCTGTACACAAATATCTATCTATCACAGTCTGTACACAAATATCTATCCATCTATCTATCTATCTATCTATCTATCTCAGTCTGTACACAAATATCTATCTATCTATCTATCTATCTATCTATCTATCTATCTATCTATCTATCTATCTATCTATCACAGTCTGTACACAAATATCTATCGATCTATCTATCTCAGTCTGTACACAAATATCTATCCATCTATCTATCTAAGTCTGTACACAAATATCTATCCATCTATCTATCTCAGTCTGTACACAAATATCTATCTATCTATCTATCTCAGTCTGTACACAAATATCTATCTATCTATCTATCTATCTATCTCAGTCTGTACACAAATATCTATCTATCTATCTATCTATCTATCTCAGTCTGTACACAAATATCTATCTATCTATCTATCTATCTATCTCAGTCTGTACACAAATATCTATCTATCTATCTATCTATCTCAGTCTGTACACAAATATCTATCTATCTATCTATCTATCTCAGTCTGTACACAAATATCTATCTATCTATCTCAGTCTGTACACAAATATCTATCTATCTATCTATCTCAGTCTGTACACAAATATCTATCTATCTATCTATCTCAGTCTGTACACAAATATCTATCTATCTATCTATCTCAGTCTGTACACAAATATCTATCTATCTATCTATCTCAGTCTGTACACAAATATCTATCTATCTATCTATCTCAGTCTGTACACAAATATCTATCTATCTATCTATCTCAGTCTGTACACAAATATCTATCTATCTATCTATCTCAGTCTGTACACAAATATCTATCTATCTATCTATCTCAGTCTGTACACAAATATCTATCTATCTATCTATCTCAGTCTGTACACAAATATCTATCTATCTATCTATCTCAGTCTGTACACAAATATCTATCTATCTATCTATCTCAGTCTGTACACAAATATCTATCTATCTATCTATCTCAGTCTGTACACAAATATCTATCTATCTATCTATCTCAGTCTGTACACAAATATCTATCTATCTATCTATCTATCTATCTATCTATCTATCTATCTCAGTCTGTACACAAATATCTATCTATCTATCTATCTATCTATCTATCTATCTATCTATCTATCTATCTATCTATCTATCTATCTATCTATCTATCTATCTATCTATCTCAGTCTGTACACAAATATCTATCTATCTATCTATCTATCTATCTCAGTCTGTACACAAATATCTATCTATCTATCTATCTATCTCAGTCTGTACACAAATATCTATCTATCTATCTATCTCAGTCTGTACACAAATATCTATCTATCTATCTATCTCAGTCTGTACACAAATATCTATCTATCTACCTATCTCAGTCTGTACACAAATATCTATCTATCTACCTATCTCAGTCTGTACACAAATATCTATCTATCTACCTATCTCAGTCTGTACACAAATATCTATCTATCTACCTATCTCAGTCTGTACACAAATATCTATCTATCTACCTATCTCAGTCTGTACACAAATATCTATCTATCTACCTAACTCAGTCTGTACACAAATATCTATCTATCTACCTATCTCAGTCTGTACACAAATATCTATCTATCTATCTATCTCAGTCTGTACACAAATATCTATCTATCTATCTATCTATCTATCTATCTATCTATCTATCTATCTATCTATCTATCTATCTATCTATCTCAGTCTGTACACAAATATCTATCTATCTATCTATCTATCTCAGTCTGTACACAAATATCTATCTATCTATCTATCTATCTCAGTCTGTACACAAATATCTATCTATCTATCTATCTCAGTCTGTACACAAATATCTATCTATCTACCTATCTCAGTCTGTACACAAATATCTATCTATCTACCTATCTCAGTCTGTACACAAATATCTATCTATCTACCTATCTCAGTCTGTACACAAATATCTATCTATCTACCTATCTCAGTCTGTACACAAATATCTATCTATCTACCTATCTCAGTCTGTACACAAATATCTATCTATCTACCTATCTCAGTCTGTACACAAATATCTATCTATCTATCTATCTATCTCAGTCTGTACACAAATATCTATCTATCTATCTATCTCAGTCTGTACACAAATATCTATCTATCTATCTATCTCAGTCTGTACACAAATATCTATCTATCTATCTATCTCAGTCTGTACACAAATATCTATCTATCTATCTTTCTCAGTCTGTACACAAATATCTATCTATCTATCTATCTATCTCAGTCTGTACACAAATATCTATCTATCTATCTATCTCAGTCTGTACACAAATATCTATCTATCTATCTATCTATCTTTCTCAGTCTGTACCCAAATATCTATCTATCTATCTTTCTCAGTCTGTACCCAAATATCTATCTATCTATCTTTCTCAGTCTGTACCCAAATATCTATCTATCTATCTTTCTCAGTCTGTACGCAAATATCTATCTATCTATCTTTCTCAGTCTGTACACAAATATCTATCTATCTATCTATCTATCTATCTATCTATCTATCTATCTATCTATCTATCTATCTATCTATCTATCTATCTATCTATCTATCTCAGTCTGTACACAAATATCTATCTATCTATCCGTACACATATATCTATCTCTCTATTTTTCTCTCTCAGTCTGTACAAACATATCTATCTCTCTATCTGTATACACACATATCTATCAATATATCTATCTATGCCAATATGTACACATATTTTTCTCTCTCAATCTGTGCACACATATATATCTATTTATCTATATAACTATCTATGTCAATCTGTACACACATTTCTATCTATCCATGTCAATTTGTACACACATATTTGTCTATATTTCTCAATCTCTACACACATATGTAAATGTATCTATCCATTCATCTATCTATGTCAATCTGTACACACACATATATATATATAATCTCAATCTGTACTCACCTATCTAACTATCAGTCTATGTCAATCTGTACACACATTTCTATCTATCTATCTATCACAATCTGTACACACATTTCTATCTATCTATCTATCACAATCTGTACACACATTTCTATCTATCTATCTATCACAATCTGTACACGCATTTCTTTCTATCTATCTATCTATCTATGTCAATATGTATGCACATATCTATCTTTTTGAATCTGTACACGCATTTTTCTATCTATTCATCTATATATCTATCTATGTCAATCTGTACAACCATATCTCCCTCTCTCTCTCTCTCATATATATATAGTCAATCTGTACATTCATATCTATCTATCTCCTCCTGTTCACCTATAACTTTTTCTGGCTTAGCTTTCTTTCTCCTTGGTTTGTTTGTGGTAACAAACTTTGTCTTCTCTAAGAGAACTTCCAGTTTTGTTCATCTGTCTTCTGTTCTTATGTTGTTCAACTGGAAATAGATTACACTGTTACTTAAAAAGAATTAATTCTATTTTATCTAAATAAAATTGAGAGAATAACAGTAAAAAAATATTTCAAATCATGTCCACTAAATCACTCTATTCCTCTAGTTTTTATATCTAATAACTTTATATCAGTATGTAGTATGTTTCCTTTTAAACAAGTACTTTAAAAAAAAAAATTTATTTATAAATCTCAGGCAACCTGCAAGTTCACGGCCAGTTTAGTAAGAAAAAAACTTGCTGCAGAAAAATTTGCTTGTGAAATTAAATGAAGAATGACCATTTTAATAGTTATTAGAATGTCATAGAAATTTTTGACAGAAAATAAATCACTGGCATTGTGTGTGTGTTTGTATATAATGTGCAGTAGACTGATGAACAAAGTTTGAGGTTCTCTTAGAGAAGAAAAAGTTTGTTACCATAAACTTGCAAAGGAGAAAGAAAGCTGACTTTAATTCAGAGAAAGAAAGTTATGTGTGTGTATGAACAGACTGTGTGGTAAATATATATTACAGGATGAATTTAAGAAGTTTTTCATTGTCTGCAGAATTTAAAACATTAACAAAAATATGCACCTTCCTCTGGGTGCAAGTATTTAAGTTTTAGTATCAAATATTGAATTAAAAAGGTTAGCAAAACTAAATAAAACATATAAAAAGATTACACTTATTTTTATTTTAATTGATTTTTTTTTATATATAGAATTATACTTACGATTGCTTTTGATATGTTTGACAATAAAACAATATAAGAAATCAATAACACCAATTATTCATTAAACTTGGTTTTGTTAAAAACCAATATGTAAATTATCTGTACCATATGTAAACCTTTATTTCTTGGTGATATATAACCAACATTGTTGGATTTTAAACACATTCATAACATGGGTCCTTTTGAGGCAAATCTAATTCTGCTTGGTTTTAATGAATAAGATACTAATTAAGATTAAATAATGAGAATATAATGTTAATAACTAAAAGAATTATGATGTTGGTGGAGACATAGTTTCAGTTACAGAGACATATAATGTCCATGATAATAAGATTTGCCATCTATGGCATTTACATGAACACTCTAGCTGAAAATAAATTTCTAAAAAGGACTGAATTGCTTTTGGTGACTGGTTAACCAAAAAATAGACAGCCATGAACCTCAAAGTAAAATTGTTTTTTTTTTTTTTTTTTTTCATTAATTTATTAAGCCCTGAATTGTTTATCTTATAGCAGTTGAGTAAACAGCTCAGAAATAAATTTAAAAAAATAAGCTTCTGAAAAAATTTTGACTTGCATCCTTTTCTTTAGGAGCCTACCTGACTATGATAGCATATTTACTGGTTTGCTTACAAACTTTACCAACAAGAATTGCTCAAATTAGCCATGTAGCTATATTCATTAATTCTATGATCACTGCTACACAGCCATTTGGTTTAGTTTTTATATATGCTAGTAGTATTAGATGTAATAGTCAATAAATCTTTTTAGATAAATCTTCAAGATTTTTATTCATTTTTGATTAATTTTGTTTTAATTTGTTTCTTTTTTGGTTTGATTTGGTTTATTTGTTTAATGGCATATTAACCTTTGTAGGTTATTTAATGCCAAAGTGATTCTCCTAGAACAGTAGTGGTACTATTTAACCCATAGCTGGAAGGATAAGGGGGGTTCATACCTTTCTCAAGGGTATTTATCCGAAAGTGAATGTAATAGCGTGACTGGAGTACGAACTCACTTATTACGATTCCGCACTCTGTCGCTTTAACCATTACACCATGAGGACACCTCCCCCCTGTTTCTTTTTATTGTAACTGTTATTATATAATTGCTAAATAGGTAACCTAGCTCAAAAATCAAGAAGAAGCTTCTAGTAAGATTAGGAGTTGTATTGCCTTTTCTTTTGGGAGCCAGTCTTAGAATGACAGCACCTTACTGATTAGGTCATGGAAGCTTCATGAGTAGATGTTATTCAAATAAGCCACACACATCATATGATGATCATATAGGTGAGAAACTAGCAGTTACCAAGTGCCACTGACTCTGTGTCCATGCTATTTTAACATATATCTATATATCCTCTGATCTCCACTACAATGCCATGATCTTAATCATTATTTACACTATTAATCGTATCAGATGTTAATAGTCTTTGAATTTCTTGGATAAAGCATTGTTAATTACTCCTGAAATAACAACTATTCAAAATAAATGATTGATTATGCTTTATCTGACAACTTAAAATTATTATTATTAGGTGTAATCAAGTAATAGAAGTCAAATAAGACAAATTAAAAATTGTTTCATCTAAGAAATCTGAATAATATAGTTTAAGTCTTTTGTTTATTTAATTGCTTGTAGGTACATATGTCATTTTAAAAAAGGGATTCATTGAGAAGAAATGTTTCCCTCTTGAACAGTTTTGGATTTGAAAAAGTTTGTAGCAAAAAATAACAAATGGAACTAAATCAAATGATTTGAAGATTACACAAATAGAAAACTTTAAAATCAACCTTTTCTCTTAACGTTATTCTCAATGCATATCTTTTCTTGGATTTCTCTTTTGGTGCTGCGCATTTGGTTATAAATGTACTTTAGATCATAAAATTAAAAAAAAAGAAGCTTATTGTAGTCTCACAATTACAATACACTAATACAATAATATTGGCATTGGGGGTATATTGCATAAGTAAGAGGATTTTTTATTCTAAAAACAATTGTTTTACTAAAGTTTTTGAAGGAATAAAGTTTTTTTAATTTAAGGGCTAGGGTATATCGAACAAGACACACTTTTGGTGAGCATATCACACAAGATCCATAATTTTAAAGTTATGTGAACTAAAGTTGCATTTTGCTATCACATTAAGTAGATTTGGGCAACTTGGATCGCTCTCTACACCAAAAGGGTAAAAATAACTTTGTATTAGTAAATGAAAACAATTATGAAGTCTGATTTTTTTTTTTTTTTTTTTTTTTTTTTTTTTTTTTTTTTGTAATGAAATTATGAAATCACTGAAAAGAAAAATACTCTTTGTTTAGTGGTGACAACTTTTTATTCGTTATTTTTAAAGGGAATCATTAAAATGGTAGGATGTGGTCTGTAGTTTTCATATGCCTTTAAAAATACAGGATGTTTTGAAAAAAGCAAGCAAACAAAACTTTATATCATTCAAGATTTACAGAGTGTTTCTGAAAAATCGATATAATTTTGTAATTGTATAACTTGACCAATTCATCATTTTATGTCTACTGTTTTAAGTTTTTTTCTTTTCCAGTGAATGACGTTTCTATATTTTACCTGAAAAAGAAAAAACAAAACCTAAGACAATTTTTCTGATATGCCCTATAAATAGTAATGGAAAAAAAAATCATTTTGTTAAAAAGAAAAAGTTTTAAAACTATTTCAACTCTCCTCTTATACAAAGTATTTTTGTTTTCAAATTCCTTAATGTAAGAAGACAAACTGAAGGATTATTTTATGGATCAGATTTTGATGGAAATTGATGACTTAAAACAAATTAAGAATTAACCAGAATTGAAGAAAAATCTGACATAGTATTTATCTTATTATACCATTTCACCCTCTACATTAAATAATGATTTTGATAAGAAAGAAATGCTGGGAATGGTAAAATTGTCTACAAGGTTACCATGACAATGATTAGGAATAACTTTAAAATAAGGAAATGATATATATTTGAAAATGTGCTTATGACCATTATTTAAACCCTGAATTAAAGGATTTGAAAATATCACCTTTAGTGTGTTAAGTAAAATAGTGTTAATGATAATAAAGTATAATTAAATAGTACATTATAATTACCAAATATTGAAGTTAAATTTGTTATTCTAACCTATGTCAAATTAAGTAGACAGTTTTAGCTTTCCCCATTATTTCTTTGTGAAAATTTAAAAAATTTTTTTCTCAATCATTATCTAATGAAGTTCATAGAGGGTGAAATGTTATAAATGAATAAACACTCAAGCAAATTTGGTTTACTTCAAAAAATTTTTCTTCCTTGTGGCCCCCATTTTAGGTGTCAATAAAATTGTCAGGCCAACTTATGTACAAATAGAAATTCCATGTAACAGGAAATACATTGACAAAAGTAACATGTAGTAGAAAATATAAATCCTGATTGTCTTCACTGTCAAATTGATCTTCCAGACTTTGGTTCAGTTTCAGGTGTAAGTCTCTTCTCTTTTCAATCTGCAATAAATTACATTTCCTTCGGCCAACTCAAAGTCCACTTTAAAAATTTCTCGGTTCTATGTTGAGAATTACTGGCTTATTATTCAACATTAGCTTTCTTCCATTTTGTTGGATATCTTATCCATATATTTATTTATTTACAAAAAATTTCCTTTTAAAATTTTGTTAATGAAAACACAAATATATCTTTATCCTGTTTGTGGTTATAGTCACAATGTTTTGGCTATTAACCTAATAACTTTCTAAAAAAATTTTAACTGAACCCTTTATTTGATCCATTTGGTGGATTATTTTCATTCCACTGTTCATTCTCTAGGACAATGGCATAGTTTGGTGCTTCTCAAACTGTCTGATGTGGCATACTAGCAGAATATTTTTCCAATGTGCCACAGACTAATATATTTGTGCCATATTATTTGATTTATGATCCAGTTCCAAGTATTTCTATCTGTTGCATTGTATGACAGCATGTGAAAAGAATAATAATAAACAATACAGAAAGATTTTATGTATCTTCCTTTTTACATTACATGTTATGTATATTATGATAAGGTGAAACTGGAAACTTGCCACGTAATCGCAGTCAATAACTTGCATACCAGCATTGTTGATATAATTGTTGGAAAGCATATATAGTTGACTGGTGGTTGTCAGTTCAATCCCAAGACAGTCATAAATGAAAAATAATAAAACCTGGAAGAATCATGTGACATCTTGCGGATTGATTAACTTGCCTAAATTTCTTGGCTAAAGCTTGATAATTTTTATCACTTTGAGTATTTTGACTTCATCTTTATAATGTTTCGGCCAATGCATCCTTTGGTAGGTGTTTCATAATCAAACACGAGAGCCTACACAAAACTTCAAACTGAACCCTTTATTTAATCAAGGAGGGAGGGATAGATTGTTTTAATTTGGTTAACTGTAACCAGGTTCAAGTATTAAGTTATAGTAAATATTCCTTGTTATTTACTTGTAGTTGGGATTGAACCTGCAACCTCCAGATGATTTCACTCAGAAGAACTTTCCAACCAAACGCCTATATCCGGGACTTATAAACTTAATGTCTCCATCAACTCATGAGATACTACTCACAACTATTATGTACATCTTTTTTTTTTTTTTTTTTTTTTTTTTTTTTTTAACCTTAGCTCATATTGCAATTTATTTATTTTTTTTTTTTTTTCATTTAGCCATTTTTATTATTGGTTCCTATATCGTGTTCATCTCTATACTTGATCTGCTCAACAGATAGCCCAATATATGTACTGCTTCTTTACGACAACTTATTCTCCAATGTTCTTCCATATCATTTTAACTTCATCCCATAAGAGCAGATAGTTTCCCTTTTCTTTCCATATATGGTCAGCCAAACCGGACTTTTCAATTTCACCACAACATACTGCTTTTTGACGTTCCACTAGCCTTACTTTTAGTGGGCAGCGTGTCTTGCCTTTGTATACTTTACTACCTATAAATATATTACCTTATAAACCTAATGTCTCTTGAGGAATACTTACTATAGCTTAGCACTGGTACCCGGTCATTGTTAATGGAATTAGAACGATCCATCCTGTGGATTAAATAATGGGTTCAGTTTGAAGTTTTGTGTTGGCTCCCAAGTTCGATATGAAATACCTATTGAAGGACATATTACCTGAAACATTGTGAATATAACGATGAAGACAATATGGTCTGAATACTCTAAGTGATAAAAATCAATCAACTTATATCTTCTAAGCATGGACAACAGAATGAAAAAAAAAAAGGACTTTGTTTGAAATAGTCAAAAGCTTACTAATTACAACAGATAGATGAAGAAGACCAGAAAGTACAACAGCCAAAATATTATGATGAGAATAACAACACAGATGAGGATATCTGTCAGCAGAGACCATTATATAATAATGCAGTGTTTCACTTTGTTGTTTTTGTTAGTAGTCCAGTTGAGTTTCTTTACTAAGCTTGGCTTAAATGTGGCAGAAGGTCAGAAGTATTGGAATGTCTAGTGAGTATCAAACTTACTAACAATGGTCCGCTAATCTAACTTACTAACCATTACACTACATATGGTACCCAAGTCAAAGTATAAAATTATTTTTCTTGCCTTTAATTTGATGTTAACAAAGAAGAATCTAGTGAGAAATGAACTGTCAATGGCTTACAAGATAGACATGATAGTCTTATACATTTCTCCAAGTGATTTGTGGCTATAAACATTAAGAAGTTCTTAGCTCCCCTTTCAGAGCAGAGAGTTGGCTTCTTTTTTTTTCTTTTTTTCTTTTACTCTTCTGCCTGTACTTGACTTTACAAAACCAATTTTTATTCAACAGGAAACAATGATACCCCTGCCTTATTTTAAAAACTTTTCATGCCATTATTAGTTTTTTGTCTTCCTTTCAGAAAAGTCAGGATAAACTCAAAAATGTTAGGGAGCATAAAAACCGAAGAATTAAGAAATGTGCTCATCTGAATTTTCATTGGATCTTTATTACAGGTGAATATGCAATTCTCATTTATTCACCCATAATGCCATACAAATTGCAAATTCCTTCTATTTGCTTTAATATTTTAACTTCTTACTATGTCTAATCTGTCATATATATATATATATAATATACAAGGGTTGGCTGAAAAGTTCATAGGCTGGCAAAGATATTCTTATGAAATGTGACCAAATGAGGTTTATTTTTCAACATAGTCCCCCTTCTCATCCACCTACTTCTTGTATTGCTTTGATCCCAATAGGAAAAAAATCAACAACAGATATGATGTCGTCATATGAACTTTTCAGCCCCCCCCTCTCTCTATCTTGCATATATTATACAAAAATTAGGATAATGTAGACATCCTCAGAAGCATGTAATGACTGTTTTTCACCTATTTGATCATCAGAATAAATGCTGGTCTGATGATTTGCATTGGTAAAAAAAAAAAGGTACTTAATCTGATGATAGCAGAAGTGAGAAACTGATTGTCACAAAGTGTCATTAATTTTGTTTCTACACTATTTTTGACTTAGATCTGCATATGCTATACCACTGATATTGAGCACACTTTATTTATAAATATAGCAAACTAAGTCATGTCTGTTGAATTGACCATACATTTTAATGTTTATAAAAAAAAATGTACATAATTTAGTTTTTGATTTTTACTGATTAAATGATATAATTCAATAATTAAAAATCAATCCTCAGTTTTTCATCAGTACAAAAGTTCTTCCTTAGATCTGCCATGTTTAAATATCACACAGATTCCATAGGCAAAATTTGAATTTAATCTATTTTTGTAATTTAGTACCAATTGTAAAAAAAAGAAAAAAAAAAAAAGATTCTTAATATCTTCAAGTACTAAAGTCATGAAAATGTTTTTTCTTTTTTTTTTTTTTTTTTTTTTTTTTTCAATATTATTTTAAATTGTAACTCCAAAAAAAAATAGTAAAAGAAAATATTTAACTTTTTTTTTTTTTTTTGTAAGGACACATTTTTATTTTTTAGCTTCATTTCATTGTTCCTGCCTAATGTTTTTATTTTTTATTTTTTTAAAATAATTCTAATATTCTCATATTTCTTAGAACAAAATATATTAATATTTAATCAGTGTTACTCAAAACTTTTTTTTTTTTTTTTTTTTTTTTTTTGTTAAAGAAATAAACTATAGAATAAATGAATACTTTTCATTTGAATTAATATGAAAAATTTTCCACCTAAAAATGAGGACACATTTTTAATTCTTAGCTTCTTTTTATTACATTTTTATAATGTAAAAAAAACAAAAATAAATGAAATGAATGCATTTTTTATCACTGTAACTCAACAGGCAATTAAGAACTGAATTAGAATTCTTATCATATTTAAAAAAAAAAAATGTCTTTAGAAAAATAAAATTATAATGTTTAAAACCACTCATGAGTTTAGGGGGATGTTTTTTTTTTTTTTTTTTTTTTTTTTTTTTAGATATTTTAAATGCAACTAAAAAACATCTCTAAAATAAAAATTCTTTTTATTTGAATTAATAGATGAAATCTTTTAACTACAACTTAGGACACATTTCTCAATTCTTAGCTTACTTCTCTCTTCCCCCTTGCAATAATACTCACTCGTGTTCCTAAAATCCTTTTAGTCTGGTCACGAATTGGCTACTTCTGATAATATATATCTAAGTTAGTATAGACATAATCAATAGCAGTTTGTGACTATTAGTTTCTTGCTTATGTGATCATCGGACAAAGTGGTGCACTCACCATGGGCTTTTCTTTATATACTATTGTGTGTATTATGATGGCGAGTTTAGTTTGTCGGGCATATATATATATATATATATATATATAACTTAAAATGTAAAAAATTTGCAGTATTAATTATTGTCCATTACTTTGATTTGTCCAACACAACAGTTATAGGAAATAGATATAACAACCCAAGTTCCAGTCCTGGATGAGGCTGTTTGTATTTCACATTGTGCTAATACACTTGGGGAAAAGTATGAATCTAACTATTCTTCCTTCAGCTATGGGTAAATAGTCTGGTTGACTGTGGTCTTAAACCTTGTTATTGCAACCAGTCTAGGAAAAGGAAAAACTGAATTTAAACCAAAAGGTAATCTTTTCTTGTTTGTCAAACTACTTTAAGAGGTCCTCCTCTTCTAAAAAAAGTCATCCATGCTTATGGAAAATAATTAATATTGCTAAGTTTTTTTTTTTTTTACATTTGAAGTTTATTTAGATAAAAGACACAGAGACAGAACTTCTAAGCAGCACCAAGCCTAAATAACCTGCACCTATATAGATAAAATTCTTTGACAACCGCTCCTCTGTGACATAAACTAAAGTATTGAGTCAATTTTGTAGAGAGTAGGCAGAACCAGAGTTAAACATTGTGAATTTATCTGACATCATTATGATATTGTTTCAGTCTGAAACTTCAAAATAATTTAAATAATGTTTATTTTATAGAGAAAAATAAAGGTACATCAGATTTTTATTCATCAATTTTTTTTTTTTTTTTTCTTTCTTTCTTTTTTAGAAAAATATTGCTTTCATTAGATTGTCAGCCCAAGAAATAAAACTTGTTTATTTTAGTTGGAGACATAACTTGTTATAGATACATTAACAAGGAGATACTAAAAATTCTTGGCCTAACCAAAAAGACAATGATTCTTTTATTTTCTTTCTTTTTTTTTTTTTTTTTTTTTTTTTCATTTGAGAAGTTGAATGATGTACCAAAAGTGTGTTGA
Organism: Sepioteuthis lessoniana; assembly: GCA_963585895.1. Classification (NCBI taxonomy): domain Eukaryota; kingdom Metazoa; phylum Mollusca; class Cephalopoda; order Myopsida; family Loliginidae; genus Sepioteuthis; species Sepioteuthis lessoniana. The sequence continues at coordinate 165,335 of CAUZXS010001941.1, forward strand.
AGTTTGATATCTATATAGAAAATAACATATGCATCTCTACTGATCTGCCATCCCTTTGTGAGGATTCAACCCTGAAAAAAAATCCACAAGATATAAATCCATATACATAGATTTATTTTTTTTTATTAAAAACATGTCATTTATTTGGGGAGATCTTTATGTTGTACCACCCTGTCGGTAGAGCTTAGAATACACTGTATCATCTGCAGAGAGTTAAAACTTTCATGAAAGATATCCTTTTTATGATCTTGAACTATATTTGATGGTGAAACTCTGATTCGGTAGATCTGAGGAGTACCTCTTCATTGCCATTACTCCCAGATTCACTCTGACCAGTGTAGTATTACCTGTTAGGGGCCCATTTATCAGTCCAAAATTATTCATATTGGATAGGAATATGTTAAATTATATACCTGTGTGCAAATGAATGATTATTATTAAAAAGAATTATTAATGTTGGATATTAATAATTGAAACAATTTAATTGTATGTAAATCATTTGTATTAAGAATAGTTATTTGAAAGTATAATTATTTACTAAGGATTATTAGTTACTTGGAACCATATAACCACTTGCAAATTATTGGTATTAAATAGGAATACTTGAAACCATATAACTGCAAATATTTTCAAATAGGAATTGTTATTTTAAACCATATAATTGTATATGGATTATTAGTGTTAGATAGGAAAACCATACAAATATGTGCAAACAAATGATTATAGACAAAAATGTTCAGTTAAAGACTTTTTTAAATGGACCATTGAAAATATAATTATTATAATTAAGTCTTTATAAATGAATCTAATTTCAGCATTGAATAACCCACAAGAAGTTGACATCCTGTGAAACAAATAGACCAAACCATTTATTTTGTATTTGAAATTAAAAGTGGCACATGTCAGATTTCTATTTAACATTATTGTTAAGTCTAATTTAAAATATGGAGGTGTTCATTGTAGCAAATGAACGCATATACCCGAGTTCAAATCCTGAGTGAGGCTGTTGGCATTTTACATAGCACTACTGTTTTGGAGAAAGGTATGAATCCAACTATTCTCCTTCTAGCCATGGGTTTATAGTAGGATAGACTCTACTCTTTATCTTTGGTATGGAAACAGGTCTAAGAGAAGGAAAACTGAATTCAAACCATTTTTAGACCTGGAGAGGGATGGGTTCTACCTAGCTATTCTTACTCAAGACATGCTACATCTGTAGATCAGACCCCCATGACCAAAGCTGGTTGCAGGACCAGTGAAGAAGAATTGAAAATAACATGTGTGATGATTCTTCAAAATAATTGAAGGATCTTATTTTAGAACATTATTTTAACAGACACATGGAATGATGAAGTTATCATTTAATAAGCCAAGTCTAATTTGGCACAAGGCCATAATTATGGAACACTCAGTAATAATCTAACTTGCTAACAATAGTCTGCTAGTCTAGCTAACACCATTCAAGATTCTCCAATGGAATGAAGCAGAGAGAAAAATCAGTATAGATTCTTTGATATAATGTTTGTATATTTTGTGTCTCAGTAAAATAAATGACAATTTGTTTCTTTGAAAATTATTTCTGATTGTTAACTTTAGAAATGTTGGCTTTTATTCATCATGATGGAAAAAAGAATGACTTATTACTTTTAGTTCTGGTTAAAAGTATGGTACGGTTAACTCCAAGCCAAACATTTTTAGACCTTATTTTTCTGATGCAAGTAACATTAGGGAATGAAAAAAAGGTTTTTGTTAACAGACCAAAACCTTTCATATTCTCCCCAATGATAACTGCATCTGAACAATAAAATTTTTAAGAATTTGGCTTCTGTTTACTCTTACCATGCTTTTAACCTGGACTATATGAGCTATTTACAAATACATTAAAATGGCTATAATTATTTGTTGTAGGTAATATAGTTTCTTTCTTCTTCTTAATTTGTCCACCTATGGAGATGCAAGTCAGAACAGATCTGCTGTCAGGGTGATTCACAGGTTTGTTAGTGTCACCCTGCATCTTTTCAAGTGACCCTCAAGCAGTAAGGGTGAACTTTCAATAAAGTGGGGAAGGTGATATTATAATAATTCCAAATATTTGACCAATTTCCAAGAAATAAATGGAATTTAGAATTTGATTTGGAGTCTTTTCTAAGAGATACATTTTTTGAGTGTGTATGAAAATTGAACATTTTTTAATGACATTTCTTTAATAATGAGAAGCTTGGTGGTTTAAAATATTTTCAATTTTGAAAATAATTTTAACCCCCCCAAGATGTTATTAAATAGGAAAATCAGTCTATAAAAATGAATGAACAATTAGAAATACTTTAAAACAATGAATTTTTAAAATTTTAATATTCATGATATAAATGATGAATAATGAAAGTGTAAGAGTTAGGGGAATTAAAATGTATTTTTTGGTTTGATCAATTGATTTTAATGGCATGTCAACCTGTCTAGGGTCATTGTACATTATTTATATTTTTGTGTTGTTGTTTGAGAGTTTTATTGTTGTTTTTTTTTTCCTTTTTTGTTTAATATTTTGTTTTAATAATGTTAAAAATCCTCTGGGATTGTTTTATAATTACCTTTTATATAGTACTGATCACATTTACTTTTATAATTTTTGGTGTCATTTTATTTCTGTTTTTTCTTGTTAAGTCTATTTGGGGTTAGGGTTTCTAGATATAATATCCTCCTATGTATTTATATGTACCTATATTGAAAAAAAAAAAGAAGCATGATGTATATTATATGCAAATATGTCCGCATACATGCACTGCACAACGTAGCTTCAAAAAGTTTGAGTGGAGCTTAGCCATTTACTAAGCTGAGCTTATTTTGGTGCAAGGCCAGAAGTATAAGACACCCAGTGAGCATTACACTCATTAACAATGATCTACTTTCCTAGTTTAATAACTCTTACACAAGTGCCCATTTCTTGTGTAGTAATACAAAGATATATATCAGGGTAGATCAATCATCCCTTACCCCCTGATAAAGTAGTTATTAGCTGAATTGTTCATTGTATAATGTTCACTTCAATCTGGTTAATATTCCCTATTGTATTTAGTATATTAACAAGGAAGTAGATTGTTGAAAAATATATTTTTGGTTGTGGGGTTAAAATAAGTTTACTTGGTATTTTTATCTTTTTTAGGTTAGAGAATTATTCATGTACCAATGCATATTATTTCAAAAACTAGATATTCCTGTGAAAGTATTTAAAACTTGCATATTACCTGTAAAAAGAAAATGCTAGGATTATTTCCTGATGGATCATCATTTCTCTCTAAGTTTAAGGTATCTATGCTCTCTATTCTGTTTAGCTTCCCAGTATTCCTGCTTGCATCTGTGTGTAGTATCTGTGTACTCTCTAAAAAGTCTTCTACTCATGCGGATTATTGATATAGTATGTATTTACTTGACCTCTCTGCCACAGGCAGGATGTGACACAAGGTCAATTCTTTTTAAGCTAGTTTAAATTCAGTGTTTTCTTTCTCCTAGACTGATTGCTTAACTAAGGCCCAATATACCCTTACTATTTACTCATCGCTGGGGTAGGAGAAAAGAAGGATTTGTGCCTTAAGTGCAATTAGCATGAATTGAAATACAAACAACCTTCTACTGGATTTGAACTCTGGTTGCTGATACTATTTTTTTACAACAAAATCAAGATGTGTGCTTAGCACACATCTTGATTAATCTAGTAAGTGTATTTGTGAGAGGCAATTATGTAGGAATCAGTGTGTATATATATATATATATATATATATATATATATATATATATATAATCATCATCATCATCATCATCATGTCGTGCCGCCAGCACGGATATCCTTGACCATCTCTCGCCACTTTTCCCTATCGTTCATCGTCTCCGGCAGGTCTTCTGGATTACATCCTGTGTCCTCACATAGCTGCTGTATGTAAGTTCGGGCTGGTCGTCCTGCTTTTGCTTGGCCATATGTGGGGGTCCATAGTAGTACGTCACTTACGAGCTCGTCTTTGCTTCTCCAGCAGTGTCCGGCATGTCTGACTCGTCTGACCTGTATAGTTTTCGTGATGGAAAGCAGGGGGCCGTACAGTTGGCGTCTCGTGGGGTGTTGTCGCCAGGACCTGTTCAATATTGCTCTCAACATTCTTGTGTAGTTGCCGTCAAGTCTCTTCTCCAGCCGTTTGGTTAGCGTCCATGTAGTGCATCCATATAGCAGTATCGATACAACCGCTGCCTGGAAGAAACTGCGCTTCATTTCATCTGTCAGGTCTGATTTCCATATTATTGAGAGCCTATCTATAGCCGTCCATGCTTTCGTCAGCCGTGTGTCGATGTCGTTTTCTGTTGATGAGACGCTACTTCCTAGGTAGGTGAATTTGTCCACTAGCCTCAGAGAGGCTCCGTCTAGAGTGGTAATGTTGCCCGTTTGGTTGTAACACATATATTCAGTTTTGTGCGCATTGACATGGAGGCCAATGCCTGCTGCAGCTCGTTCCAAACTATGCAGTAGTGTCTCTGCTTGTTTATAAATAATTGGTTAATAGTAAAGTGTCTACCTTTTTGAATATTTTTGCTAATTGCCTCATAATTTTAAAAAATGATTTATTCATAAAACTGAATTTGAAATTAAAGTGATCTTCATAAATTGGATAATGAAATTTCTGCAGCATTCTATATAACTGCAAAATTTTTCTTTTAAATCTGATGAACAATTCAAGTGTTAATTCAAGAAATAATTAGATGAAGGATAATAGGGATATTAATTTGAACAATTTAATCTCACCATTTTAGACACAGTTTATCAAATGTTATTTAACAGCATTTATTCTGGTTTGCAATTCTACACACTAGTATATTACCAATATTAGAAAATGGAATACAAGGATTTTAAAGATGACAGAAACTTGTTAGCTGAATTTTAAAAAAATTTTGTTACTTCTTTACTATTTACAATTTTAATAAATCCTTTTCTAATATATGAATATATGACAAAATATGGCTTGCCACTCTTTGTCCCATCCATATTGGAGATAGGGTATTATTCAATGGGGTGCATCTCCTTCATTGGTAGACTTTAACCTCTAGGAATTATTTTATTGTTTTTAACATTCCAAAATATGCAACTCCTGCCAGTTTATTTTACTTCATTAACATTTAGAATGTGTATGTGTGAGTGAGTGAAGAAGACTGTAGCCTGACACATTAGCTGAATTTTAACCTAAAAGTTTCATTGTATAATGTTCAATCACTGCAGTTGATAGGTATTCAGTTAAGTACATTAATATTTTTTATACATTTTATTATATACATTCTCTTATTTCATTATTATGTTAGTCTTAGACTGACTCTCTCATATATATTTTCAGAAAAAAAGGACCTGAAATGTTTTTCTAAAGAACTATTACCATTTATACTAATGTGTTGGTTAAATTTCGAAGAGCTGATATATAATTTTGGGGAACAAAAGTCTCATCAGCCTATATGTAAATAATAATTTCGTAATCTTGAAATAAAAAGCAACTGTTGGCATCAAAAATAGATTCTATGAATTAACGATTTCATGGCCATAAATCGAGGAGGTGACCTAGACAAGAAATATATGAGAGAGAGTAATTTCAAATGCTTGTCTAAAGAGAAATTATGTATATTTAATTTTAAAGTTTGGGTGAAACCAAAACAAGATTTAAAATGAGAGATAAAGCATGCAAAAAAAGTCTTCTTTTCTCTTTTCTTATTTTTGTAAGTCCAGCAAATTTCCTTATTTTATTTATTTTCCCTGTTACTCAAGATGAGATTCTGACAAAAATACTGATTTTATCTAACATAGACATAATAAATTGATACCTTGCCTACAAAAGTGCATAAAAAGTACTTGATACTATTATAGCAGAGCTGGTGTAAAACCTAAAAATGTTATAATTATGAACACTTGAAGTTTCATGTGATGTGCCCGATCATCAGACAGAAATCTTTATATATACATATATATAAACTGCCATGATCTGTAAGCTGACACAGATCTAGCATTGATTGCTACAGTTGGTAGACATTTATCGTAAATTGATAAAATAAACATGATATATTTAGTGTCAATAATAATCTGTTATGGCTTTTTATTTATAAACTTGTGCTTGTATCCTTCCTTTTTATGTAAACAAGCTATTGAGGTCACTTAGTTAACATTGAGTTTTGCAATATGTTTTCAGAAAAAAGTTGTACTAAGAAAAACAAAAAAATCAGCAAATGTTTTAATCTCAGATTTACTTCACTAGAAATAATTTCTAACTTCTACCAGGGGTTTTCAAAAAAGATGCATCTATCTTTTTGATAATTTGTATTCAGATTATTTTGAAAATATTTTTTAAAGACAGCAGCCTTATCTTGTACCCTGGTTTTTGGTCATGAGGTGTTATTCATGTGGCATCCTGGCAGAGCCCATCCACCTCCAGGTCTGGTTTGAATTTAGAGTTTTTCTTCTAGATCGGTTTCCATACCACATTTAAAGAGCACAGTCTGCCCTACTATTTACTCATAGCTAGAGAGAGAATAGTTAGGATTCATATCTTTTCTAATGTGAAATGCAAACTGCCTTGTTTAGAATTTGAACTCTGGTAGCTGAGTTCACTTGCTACAATGATAACTGTTACATCATGATCATCTACACTTTTTTAAGATGCAAAGATGCTAATAATACATTTCAATGTTACAATAGAACTTCATTTGCTTTATTTTTTATTTAAAAAAAAAAAATTTTCTGTACACTCCCTGTCACGTGTTAAAATTCTTCTGTTTTTTTTGGGTTTTTTTTATCATTTGTGTTGCATTGTTTATGAAACTGCACACACATACACATATAAAAGGACACCATAGATACAGCGTCAATGGCACTTGGTGACTGTCATTTATCTATTTGACTATAATTTTTTTAACCTGGACAGTGATTTGTACTCAATTTATGATGTTGGTTGTTTGAGATCTTTCAGGCTTGTAAATTCCTTGTCACATAGAAATGTGTTAAATACTACAAATGTTAACTTGTTGAGAAATTTTATATTCTCATGTGTTTATAGGATTTAACAGTAAATATATTCAACCCTGGAAAACAGCATAAAGAAATGGTTGCTTAAATGTGGCTAGCACATGATACGTTCTTTTCAGTTACTAAATATTGTTGTCTTTATATACACTGTTATCAGGTAACTTGTATTGTAGCAAAGATTTACTTCCGCATAAATTCTATCCTCATTAAGGTTGTAGCCTTTAAGAAACATTGTGTGTGTGAAATATATATATATATATATATATATATATATATATATATATTGACAGCATTTCTTCATTGATACATATTTGATTGGACATAATAGACATTTTTTGTTAATCCTTTTGAATTGCCATATTAATCTTATGATATTCAGCGGGAATTGGTTGATAAACCTTCCATAATTAGTTATTTCCCAAGTACTTTCTGCCCAACTTTGGGCCATCATCAGGGGAGGATATATTACAAAAGTGATGTAACTTTTGTATGTACATTACTACTTTGTAAGAAGTACTTAAGAAATAACTAATTATGGAAGGTTTATCAACCAATTCCCGCAAATATCATAAGATCAATACAGCAACTCGAAAGAATTAACAAAAAAATTTTTTGGCAAAAAATGTCTATTATGTTCAATCAAATATATATATATATATATATATATATATATATGATATTTTGATAAATATCCATCAGTGATTTAACATCATTAAATATCATCCTTCCTAGTCCTGATGATGGTTCATTAAAACCAAAATGTTATAGTGTCAGCTGCCTTTCTTTCACATCAAATTCTTCTTGGATTACCTTGTTTATCAGTCTTTCTCTATATTGTCGGATTTGCCTCCATATATATATATATATATATATATATATATATAATGTGGAAAATTGCTTAACACTCAGCATTATAAGGTACGGATCAAGAGTAAAGTAGAGCAATCCAGGGAAAGGAGTAGCGCCCTCCCCAACACCTTGGTGTAGTAGCTATCGAAAAGGGAGCCTTTGGGTCACCCTCGACTACGGTCGCCAACTTTACTTTACTTATTGACAATAACAATATTTTTGACTAGTATTCTCTTTTTATCTTCATATTGTCATAGAATTAACAGATTTCTTTATCTCTCACCTACTCAAATCTCCCAAAATTACTTTCTTCTTGAAAAAAGAATGAGAGATGATCTAATTGAAACTTTCAAAATAATTAATGAAACCTCTAATTATGGTATACTTTTTTCAAAATTTCTCCTTTAACTGGAAATTTACTATCAGTACATTAAGCCTATTATTAACCAATTGAATTTTTTTGCTACTCATCATCATCATCAACATCATCATCCAGTTATGCTGACTCTCTCTCTCTCTCTCTCTCCCTCACCATCTATTCCTATTGGCCATCACTCCTAGCAGATTCTCTAGATTGCATCCAATGTGCCCATAGGACTATTGTAGTTAAGTTCTTGCTAGTCGGCCAGCACTGGCATATCCATGTGAAGAACATCACTTATGAGTTCATCTTTACTTCTCCAGCTGTGCCCCCCCCCCAGTATGTCTTGTTCATCTTATTTGGATTGTTTGTGTGATGGGAGGTAGGTGACCGTACACCTACTATTTTGGGTGCTGCTTCCAGGATTTATTTAGACAGCACTTAGCATTCTTGTGTAGTTCCATCTAGCTTTTTCTCTATATGTTTTGTCTAGGTGGTGCATTTATACAGCAGTACTAACATAGACATGGCTTGAAAGAAATTCTATTTTATTTTATTAGAGAGATCAGATTTCCATATGATTGATAACCTGCCAATAACAGTTTTTGTCTTTGCTATGTATATGTTGACAGCACTTTCAGTAGATAAGATATTGCTGCTGAGGTATGTGATCTGGTTTACTGATTTCAAAGGTTTGATACTGATGGCTCCTTTTTGTTTAAAACACATGAGCTCTGTTTTATTTGTGTTCATGTAGAAGCCAATGCCTCTTGCTATTTGCTCCAGGCTATACAGCAGGGATTCAGCTTAGGCAAGTGTATTTACAAGAAGTACTAGATTATCTGTGCAGTCTGTGTCATTGTTTATATGGGATATCATCTTTTTTTGAACAGACTGCCTAATTCAGATCAAAAATGGTACTAGTGTAAAAAAGAAAAATTAAAGATTGAATTGGTTGATTTCAGAAATAATGGTAAGAAAAAGAAATTGAGAGGGCATTTTTGTGAACTATCGTATAAATTACTTAACAAGATTTGATCTGTATATAAATATTGTATTAATATTGTATAAGATTTTTTTTATTTTTTCAAGTTCATGAGAGAAGATTCTAAGAAAAGGGAGATGTCCAAACAAATAAGTGGAAAACATATCTTCTGTCAATTTCTTGTAGCTCTTGTTCTGGAATTTATGGTCAGTTAAGGAATCTCTTCAAAACCATTTCATGAGATGAAATAAATTTGACCTCTAAACTAAAGACTTTTTACTATTTCTTCAAACAATATTCTTTAGAATCTATGCTTAAAGCAGAACTTTCCAAACCATTTTTTCAACCATTTCAACATTGTTTTCTTTGTCAAAACCAAATATATAATTTAACATTTATTTAAGAAATAATATTTGTAAAAAAAAAGATAAAAATAAAAGAAAATAATGGGTTAATTGAATTTTAAAAGTTTTGCCTTATGGATATCATTTACTAAAACTCTTGGAATTCTTTAATTTTTTATTAACATTTTCTCTGCATAATAAAATTTCATGGTTATTCCTGTAATGATTTTAATTACACACTAAAAAACTAAGATTGATACTGAGTTGGTTAGGGTTGGTGTGATGTTCAGAACACACTGAAGGTAATTGTGGCAGCACAAGGAGAGTTTTTTTTTTTTCTTTTTTATCAAAGCTTTGGGATTAAATCTACTTCCCACATTTAATGATAATAAAAGTAATCAATATCTCTATACTTTTAATAAATTATAGGTGGGTCATTCCATGTCAAATCACCAGCAAAAAGTTGAAATCTGCACCCACTGACACTGAATTAGTTGAAATTTAGCATAAATGTTCCCCTTTATGAGTTAAGAAAGTGTGCCAAATTATTTTGTGCTAGGCCTTACCATTCTAATGTGGGGGGGGGGGGTAAAAGAATTTGTGCTTTTGCCTCTAAATTAAGTGTTGCAGAATCTTAGTGTCTCTTCAGAATTTAAAAAAAAGATTTCCATGCATTCAATATTTTTGAAATTTGATATGTAGGGCAAAATAAAGAATGCAGAATCCAAATATCCAACTATTTTAATCCTATACCTGATGATAAAAATTCTAATTTTGCTTACCAAAATGCATGACCCCAAAATCAACAATCTTCAAAAAGTGAATGATTGTCTTCAATTATGAACTTTCATTGAAATCCTGCATGTACATAGGTAAAAAAAAAACCTACATCTTAGCAGGGTCATATCTTCTAAAGTAGACTTGATCACATCACAAAATCCTTTGGTAAACTTAAGCAGACATAGTAGATGTTGGAAAAAAATATGAAAATTGAAGCCATTTTTTTCTATAGACTGGCTGTAAGTTACATAGTTGAAAAGTTGTTGATTTTGGGGTCATGCATTTTGGTAAGCAAAATTAGAATTTTTATCAGGTATAGGATTAAAATAGTTGGATATTTGGATTCTGCATTCTTTATTTGCCCTACATACCAAATTTCAAAAATATTGAATGTATAGAAATATTTTTTGAATTTAAAAAAAAACACTAAAATTCTGCAACATCTCACAGCCCTAATTTAGAGGCCAAAGCAGGAAAATTTTACCCTCCCTCCCAAAATATCAGAACAGTAAGGCCTAGCATGAAATAATTTGGCACACTTTCCTAACTCGTGAAGGGGAACATTTGTGCCAAATTTCAACTAATTCAGTGTCAGTGGGTGCAGATTTCAACTTTTTGCTGGTGTTTTGACATGGAATGATCCACCTATGATTTATTAAAAGTATAGCTATTTGCACCAAATTTCAACCAATTCAGTGTCGGTGGGTGAATTGACATGGAATGACCCAGGTGTACATATGTCTCATATATTTTATACCAAGGTCATTCAATAAATAAGGAAAAATCTTTTGAAAAAAAGTAAAATACTTTTTTTTTTCCTTTTTTTTTCTTCTTAAAACATAAATTCTGCACTGTTTGGAATTGGTTTACATCAAAAATTATTTTAATCAAGCAAAAATATTTGTTTTGAAGCTATTCAAAATGACAGCAAACCAAATAGCATGCTCCAGGCTTAAACAGAGGTCTGTCATCCAATTTTTAGTGGAAACAATGTGAAATTTACAGAAGAATGTGTGATATCTATGGAGAAAAAGTTCCAGGTGCAGCTGTCAGTAGAGAAGGTCATGCTGCCAGTGTTAGATGTGAAAGTACCCATCACTATTGATTTCTTTGAAAAAAGGTGCAACTGTAAACAGTGCTTCCTATTTCCAACTCCTTTGGCCGAATTTACCTTATTTATTGAATGACTCTTGTGTCTATATTCAGACAGAACTATCATTTCATTATTAATCAATTTTAAGTATTATTTTCTCTCATCTTTTAATCTTTAGTTGGTTTATTTATTTTTATTGTAATTCACTAAGGTTGTCCTACAACATTAAAGAACACCACAGATTAAAATAATAAATCTCTTGGTGAGCTTAGATTATACCAACTGTATCCTCTGCAGGGGAGTAAAACACCAATCACACCCCAGCCCAACTCAAAAGATGTCTTGGCTATGACATTAAACTGTATTCAGTGGTGAAGCTCCAAACACTTTATTGCTATAACTTCTAAGTTCATTCTGACCCATAGTGGACATACCTGTTAGGATCTTATCTATGAGTGAATCAGATCTATTTGAAAATTATTCATATCAATTGGACCATATAACTGTGTGCAAATCATTTGTATTAGATAGGAATACCATATAACTGTATACCAACAAAAGAATATTATTAAATTGGAATAGTTACTTGAAACCATATATATTTGTGTATAAATTATTAGTATTAAGAATAATTGCTTACAAATTATTATCATGAGTTATTTGAAACAATATAATTACTTGAAAAAAGACTTTGGCATCAAATAATCCAACTAAGATTGGCATGCCATAAAATCAAACCAAAAACTTGTTAGTGTATAAACAATTTTATATTCTAGAGAATCCACATAAGTTCAGGAAAACTTTTTTGTCCATAACACGTGACTCTTGTCATATTAGTAACAATTCTAGCTTTAAACATATACAAGTATTGAACCATTTAACTTGGCCAATTTGGAATCGGAGGTGGTTCAGATTTTGGGATACAGGCTTAAATATATACTTAGAATATAAAATAAACAATGAAATTGTAAAGAATGAAACTGTACTTAAAAGATACAAATTATTACATTTATAAAGCAGGATATGTTTATCTTTATTAATGCATAAACATTTTAAGATATCTGTATATATTTCCCCAACCTATCCATCACAGGCAGGATGTGACTATTCAGCTTTCCTTTTAGGCGAGTTGCCTAATCAAACCTAAAGAAAGAACTCAATCTACCCTACTACTTACCAATATCTACAGGAAGAAGGAATTGATTCATATCTTTCCCAAGGGCATTTGTGTGAGGTGAAATAAACAGTCTCATCCTGGGTTTGAACTTGGCTTATCAATACCATTTTCTATGATGATAACTGTTATTCTAAGTGTGCCTCCCAATATAACTGTAACAGGTATAATGTATAGGATGAAAATTAAAGAAAAGAACATAATTTTATTTAACAGATACACTTGTTCAAGAAATACATTGCATGATATCTAACAGATAGAAATGAATACCTGTACACATTTAAAGGTTTGTTTACTCAATATTAACCCATTAACCTTCATCTGAAGACAATTCAAAGAGTAAACTATACATGTAGAGATATTCAACAGTGTGCCAAATTCCAAACTAGCCATTTAAAAAAAAAGTAGCTGGGTTTCAAGAACTTCTGGCATTGGGATAAATGGTTTGGTTCCTATAATGGGAAGAGGTGCTTAGTCTGTTCATTACAGATGGTCAAGTGGTTTGATATAGAGATACCAAGTTTGGTATGCCTACATATTGGATCCAGTGGAAACTTTTAATATAAAAAAGAAATTCTTTGTTTCACATGAAGGTTAAGGGAATTCTTATTGACATAAGTCTCTCAGAAATAATCAGAAGCCATTTCCAAACTTAAAAATTAAAAGATAGTTTTACTAAAATAATTATTCACATTTAATGGAACATGATTTGGTTATGGTAATTTTTCAAGCTAGAAATATGAAATAATTGTATAGCATTATTGTAAAACAAATGTTCAAAGTGATAAATATCTTAAGTGTCATTCACTTATAATAAAACTTAATGAATATCTGGAGATATATGTAGATATAGTTTGATGTATTTATAAATATGTATCTTCCAACTCCTCTACAAGCAGAGTATAACAGATTTGAATTCAGAGTTTTCCTTCTCCTACACCAGTTGCCATACCATGATTAAAGAATTTAGTTTGCTCTACTATTTACTCCTAGCTGGAGAGAGAGAATAGTTGGATGCGTAACTTTCCCAAGAATTTTAGCACTATGTGAAATGCAAACAACTTTGTACAGGATTTGAACTTGGATCACCATGTCCATTTTCTATGATAATAAACATTACACTGTGAGCACTTCTATATATTTATAGCGTGCTCAAAATCAGTGATAGAACATAGATATCTAAGTTCAAGTATTGTTGACACAGTCAGTGGTGTTTGGTGAGTATCAGTTTTTTGTCTATTCGATCATCTGATTTGGCAAGTAACGGACCATCATCAAGCACCATTTACTGTGTCTATGCTATCCTAACTTACATGTGTGTGTATATATACTCATGCACACAGAAGTAGCAATTTTCATTGGCTAAGAAATCAAATTTTTGATCATAGCTTATAATAATGATAGTAAAACAATTTGTTAGTATAGATAATGAGCTTATAAATGTTAGTCAAGTATATAGCTCTACAGGATCCTGTGGTGATGCTAGTTAAAATTCTAACAATAACTGTTTTATAATATAAGGATTAACTTAGGTGACTCTATATCAGTTTTGATAATGAAATAGTTAATGAATTGAAGAGGGAATTAATAAATTTTATAATGACAGAAGAACTGAAAGTTGTAACAATGTTAAATTAGGCGATGCTTCTCAAATGATCTGATGTAGCATACTGGTAAGATATTTTTCCAATGTGTTCCACTAGTTACTATATTTGTGCCATATTATTGTTATTTGATTTATATCTAGTTCCAACTCTTTCTAGCTGTTATATTGTATCACAGCACATGAAAAGAATATTGAATAATACTGAAATATTTTATACATTTTCAACAACTCCAAGTAATTATTTATTGAACCTGATTTTGTTAAAACTAGTATGTAAATTGTAGAGACCATATACTATATAAACCTTTTTTTTCTTTGATATATAACATGCATTGCAAGATTTTAAATATGGGCTGTTTTTAAGTAAATCTAAAACAGCTAGACTTTAATAGGGACCTCATTAACAAATAAGATGCTAATTAATATTAATCATTGATTATATAATATAAATAAGTAAAAGAATTATAATGTTGGTGGGGACAAAGTTTCAGTTATAGATGGACACATAATGTGAAACTGTTAACTTGCCATGTACCAGTGGTCAATGATTTATGTACCAGCCCAGATAGGTGTACCCCTACTTTGAGTTGCCCTGGACTAAGGAATTGTATGAATTTCAGATTGGATTCTACTCAAGCCACTGTTTATGCCTTTTTCTTTTGATGCTTTAATAACTGCAAATAATGCAAAATTTTGATAATCTACTTTTAAAATAAAAATCCACTTTATATCAATCGCACAACCTCATCACGTTATTTGCCCAGTCAGCTGGGGCGAGTAGAATACACAGACTGCACTTTTGCAGAGGGGTAAGACCCCCCACCACCAACGAGTGTCCTGGATATGACACTGAACAATCTGATGATGAGGTTCCAGTGATGCTGGAGCTTTGGGGAATGTGGAACACCCCTTCATTGCTATTGCTTCAAGGTCCACTCTGGCCAGGAGTGGTAGCACCTGATAAGGTCCTATCTATGAGTTAAATAGAACTAAACTGCGTACTTATGCTGAACTGAATTGTTTGAATTAGAACTGTTTGACTAAACTGAATAGCTTGAAATAGAGATATTTTTGACAATTAAACTGTGTACTTATGGTAAACAGAACTGCTTGAAATAGAACTGTTTTGACATCGAAACTGCGTACTTATGCTGAATTGAATTGTTTAAACTAGAACTGTTTTTGACATTGAAACTGTACTTATGCTAAACTGAATTGTTTGAAATAGAACTGTTTTGACATATAACTGTGTTGACTAAACTATACTTATACTAAACTGAATTGTTTGAATTAGAACTGTTTGACTAAACTGAATAGCTTGAAATGGAAATGTTTTTGACAATTAGACTGTGTACTCATAGTGAACTGAATTGTTTGAAATAGAACTGATTATTTGTATAAAAATGGATTTGGGGTTAAATAACCTACAAAGGTTGATATGTCATAAAACCCAACCAACCAATTCTCACATTACAGAGGAATGAGAAATAACTGATTTAGTTAAACAAGCCATTATGTAATGTGCTCTTTACTACTGATGTAGAAATAGAATTTTATGTTTGGTTAAATTTGATAAATGAAATTTCATAATTATTCATCAGTAAACAATTTTATTTACCAATTTTTTAATGTTGTGGGGAGGAAGCAGAAAATTTTTTATCTTGAGAAGCTAACAGATGTGTATATAAAAATATTTTTGAATAAACTCTTAGTTGATTCTGGCAGTGTTTTTTCTTTTGGCTAGACATCGCAGCACTATTTTATTTTATTTTTATTTTTATTTATTTATTTTTTTTTTTATTGAATTTTTTTCCCCAGATATCAGTTTGTATGATTTTCATTTGCAAATTGTATCATCTGGGTTTTTTCACACTGTCAGCCTTATAGGTTAATTATTGTATATTATATATCTCTAGTGCAATGGTAAATTGTCATCTAAATTATGCACAAATGAAAATATTATTGTCATCTCATTTAATCAGATATATTTACCAAAATTACATGAAAATATCTTGAAATACTATTAGATTAGATATATTCAAAATCGTCATTGGCCTCAACAATGGCTTTGGAATTTCCTACAAGTCTTTCTAACGGTCTATTTGTTTAAATTAATAAAAACTGCTGTTATTCTTGATTTCTGTTCAGCTTTGGTAATGTGCAGAGTTTTGTTGGTCTCTCACCCAACCATATTTCACATATAATAACCAAGGGGATAGCAATCTGAGGAGTTAGGCAGCCAGATGTTAGAAGTGATGTGACCATGGAAATTTTCTCACAGCTAAAAATGACTTCTTTTGCTTGTGGTATGGTGTAGAATCCTGTTGCCAGACGTAGGATCTTCCAGCAGCTACCCTCACAATCCAGGGTAGTACTACCTGCTCCTGGCACATGATGTACGAGGTGCATACGATAAGTTTCCAGACTTTTTTTTTGTATGGGCACTTTTATTGATAGTACACACATGAAACTCTAGTCCCCTTTGAAGTAATCTCCTCTGGCTGCAATGCACCTGTTTTAGCATTCCAACAACTTCTGGAAGGCCCCATGGAAGTCTTCTTGTGTGAGCGTGTCAATGACCTTTGTCACAGCCTCTTTCATCTCCTCAATTATCTCATAACGACAGCCTCTGAGCTTAGTGAATAAGCAAAAGTCACAAGGAGCAAGGTCTGGACTATAGGGACGGTGAGGAACTGTCTTGATGCCCATCTTAGTCAAATAGTCTGTGACAAGGATGGAGTTGTCGACTGGTGCATTGTCCTGATGGAAATGCCACTGACCCAATTTGAAGAGTGCTGGCCTCTTCTGAACTCCTTTAAAACCTCAACATAGTAACCCTAACACTAAACCTTTGGCCAATCAACTGTGGTGTATTGACTTCCTTACTCCTCCCACACCTCTCATCATCCCTCACTGACTCCCTGCCTTCCTTGAATCTCTTATGCCACCACTCAAAAACTGATGCTCGATACATGCAAGATGGTCGAAAAGCAGTCTGAAGCATTCCATATGTTTCTGTGGCATTTTTTCCAAATTTAAAACAGAATTTTATTGCATATCGTTCTTCTAAAGTGCCAGATTGCATTTTTGAAATTCACCATCTGTGACAATCAGGCTTTAGTAGGGTGTATTCTAATTGCTACTGTAGCTGTTCATTTGAAGCTGAAATCCTAAAAATTGGTCAGTCATCTCATAAGATGTATAGCAATAACATACTGACTTTTCAAAAGTGTACAATTTTAGATGCTTGTACAAAAAAAGTCTGGAAACTTATCGAATGCACCACACACATATATATATATATATATATATATATATATGTATGTATGTATGTATGTATGTATGTATGTATGTATGTATATATATATATATATATATATATATATATATATATATGTATGTATGAATGTGTGTGTATGTATGAATGTGTGTGTATGTGCATGTATATATGTATGTGTGTGTATATGTGCGTATATATATGTACGTGTGTGTACAACAATTTTAAATGCCAGTACAAAAAAAGTCTGGAAACTTATCGTATGTGCCTCAGTTGAGTCAGACACGTAAAAAGATGGAGACATAACATCACCATTGCTATTGACCACCCCAAATACTGTGGACAGGATGTTTTGGTCTTCATCAAAATTGGTACATCTTGTGAGGACAGAGCAAGCCATTGGTTGTTCTGTAAGTTTACCATCTGATCTTCACAGAAATTTTTCTTCTCTGAGAAAAAACAAAGCATGTTTGGTTGAAGGGGATGCTTGAATTTATTGAAAAGCTTTGTAATAGGGTCTTTCCTCTTGTCCTTCATTGCTTGTGATAAAGATTGGCCTGTTCTCATCTTGTATGAGAAGTAGCAAATATCTTTATGTACTACAAACCTGATAAACTTAGACACTCCCTCGCTATGGACCTGATTGACTTGCAGAAATGGTTGTCAATTATAGCCTGGATCTCAGCAACAAATTTGGGAGTTTTTTTTCTTATCAGAACAGTCGATGAGGCTTTCCAAGTTGCCATACTTTTATAATCACCTTTTGAACTCATCACTCTTTTTTTTTTTTTTTTTTTTTTTTTTCTTTAAATCGCTGCTCTGTCCTAAGATTGGCACCCAAACACTCTGAAATCTTCATAGAGGAGCTTGCTGTGTGTGTGAGAGAGAGAGAGTGATCATTATCAAGTCACACTGACAGAATGGAGTTTTCCGACACTCTCCATTCTATGTCCATTCCAAGCTGATGTAAGTCTTTTATGGTCAGCCAACACTGAAATGCAGGAGTTCATAAGAGAATGTCACTTATGAGTCCACCCTGATTTCTCCTGCTCTGTTCCACATGTCTGATTCTTACTTAAATGGTTTGTCTGCATAGCTTACAGCAAGTAGCAAGTGGCGTTGGCCTTTATGCGAATGTCAGTAAAACAGAACATGTTTTAAACAAAAAGGAACCATCTCAACTCTAAGGGGTAAGCCTCTAAAATTAGTAGACCAGTTCAGATACCTTGGCAGCAACATCTCATCTACTGAAAGTGATGTCAGCATATATTTAGCAAAGGTGTGAAATGCTATTAAAAGGCTATTGATAATATATAAATCTAGTCTATCCAATAAAATAAAACAAGATTTCTTCAAAGCTGTATTTGTGTCCATACTACTATACGAATGCACTACATGGACACTAACAAAATGCATAGAGAAAAAATAGATTGGAACTATACAAGAATGCTGTGTGCCGTCATGAATAAACTGTGGAAACAACACTTGACAAAGCAGCAGTTGTATAGCTACCTGCCTCCCATCTCACAAACTGTATATGTGTGTAATGTATAAGTTTAATTTATGATTATTGTTTCAATTTTAACAAGACATAACAGAATCAATTGTTATTTTTACTTTAATTTTATTTTTAGTTTGATATTCAGTAAGTATTAAACATAAGAAAATGCAGGGCACCATAAAGTTTTGAACATGATTGTACAATGTAATTATAAAATTATTTAAATGTTTTATTTGTTGGTCTTTAGTGATTGAGTATATTGCTAATCATCAAGGCTACTTTACAAAGTTGTAGTTAATGTTTAAAAAATGAAGTAACTAAATATTTTCCTGACTGAAAGAAGAAAAAAATGGTAGGCAACAAATTGTTTTTGTTAGCTTTGTTGGTTTATTCATTCATTCCAACACACATAGAGGGCCACTTAACTTTGTCATAAGAAATTGAATCTGTGACCCAAGTTAAAATCCTAGATGAGGCTGTTTGGGAAAAGCATGAATCCATCAGTTTTCTTCAACTATTGATAAGTAGTAGGTTAGATTATGTTCCGTATCCTTAGCTAGGCAGCCAGTGTAGAATGAAAACTGTATTCAAACCTGCTTTACTCCACGTAAAATTGGGCCTAGCCGGCTGGGACTAGAGAATACACCGACTACATCTCTG